>CANYCX012370828.1:0-19987 GCA_948193385.1 Breynia disticha f. nivosa | reverse complement strand
TGGTTTGAAAATGACATTTTTGTCCCCGACTCAACATACTTGCCTCCTTCCCGATTTTCTCTCTCCCAGTTAGTTTAATCTACCCCGATTTTAATCTCACATATTATTCTACACTCACCACCAATTACTAATTAATATTTTTCGCGAAAAAGTTTCTCAAGTAATTTCATTAAATATTCAATTAAATTATAAATTAACGAAAAATGGAGGGCTTTACACAAAGAATGTGAAAATAGAATCGGAATGGTAAAGTCCGTAGCTCAGCATGTCATCGTGCTGGACAACACGCCTTCGTCCTACTGGGCAGAATTCTAGAAATGTGACGAGCACGTTCTCGTGCTCAAGAAGGCACGATCGTGTTTTTTGAGAATAATATGATCGAGCATGACTCGTGTTAGAATTGGCATGTCGTGCCTACTAGGAAAATCAAAGATGAGCATGTCCTCGTGTTTATCGAGCACGCCCCGTGTTGACTGGAGTTTTCCCTGTACAACATTTTAACAACGTTTTATTTACCACTTACTGAGTATTCTATATACTCACCCCTTTGGTTGTTTTAGTGTTGTGCAGTTTTAGTAGGATTCACGAGGAATCGAGCATGTGTTAAGAAAACTAGATTTGTTTATAAAAGAGTTTGCATTGAGCAAATTAGTGTTTTGATAAATTCACGAAAATTGCTTGTATTTATTATAACTCTTTTATGTATCTGAGTTTTTATGAGATAACAGAAAATGTTTAGAAAATAATATTTTAAAAGTGAGTTCAAATTGGGAATAATGTTTTTTTAAATTTGAGCTCCACATTTATTGAGTAAAAAATATTATTTTTACTTTAAATATATTTAAATATAAAATATTATAAAATTTATTAATTGAAAATAAAAAATAAAACAAAATTATAAATATAATAAAAACTCATGTAATGTAAAATTAAATATATTATTTTTAGTGCAAATTTGTGATAATAATAATAAAGTTTACATAATTAAACATAAGAAAAAATTATAAAAATAATTAATTTTAAATAATAATATTTTATGGTAGTTTAATTTGAGTCAATGTCATAATTATAAATTAATTTAATAACTTTTATTCATTGCTGTAAAAGTTTAGACTTTTTATAGTAATAAATAACTAATATATAAATAATTTTAAATGTAAAAAACTACAAACCATGTGCCAATTGAATAACTTGCTAAGTATCACAATATTATGCACTGACTTCAACTTTAGTATAATATATAAATATAGATTATTTGTTGTCATTTCTTTTACACTAAAACGTTTTACTTCTTCCTTTCTTCCGTAAATATTTTCAAAATAATAATTTTATTATAAAATAAAATAGTTATATTATTGATTTTATTTTAATTCATTTTAATTTATTTTTTTAGAAATATATAACAGATAGATAAAGTAATTAATTAACACATTATTCATATGAAATTCATTAATAAGACTCTTCCTCTAGTAGGTATATTATCAACACATTATTCATATGAAATTAATTAAAAAGACTCTTCCTCTAGCAGGTATATTATCAACAGGGTTGGGTAACGTATGTTACTGCTTATAGTAACGTACTTTACTGAAGGAAATTCCCAGGAAAACATCCGTTATTATAGTTATAGTGTGCGTTATCATAGATGCACGTCATACACCTTACATCATTTAGCCTACGTTAGAGGGGTTGGAAACACCACTAAGCTGACTAATGTACGTTATGACCCAAGTAATGTATGTTAGTTAACATTCAGTCTCATTCACAAGCACAAGTTTCTCAAACTCGATACATTTCCAACACACACGCACATATACCACATCACGACATGAAGATAATCACTTTTACAGCTGAATCAATTAATCTTTGTTACAGATCACATATCATTTACACACCAATTACATTCAAACTTAACATTCATGTGGATTTTATTGATCATATTATTCACTCACAACTCATAAAAACTCAAACATGGCCTTATGCCATATGTCAATGCAATGCTCTTTTCTTCTTTCCATTCTTTTCTCTCATTATCTAGTTGATCAAACGAATGTTAATGTTCATCGAATACTCAAGGTCTAACATGGCACTCTCATCCCAATTGCTCACCAAATACTCGAGGTGTAACACTTGGGGCATCGTCAAGTCCATTGAATACTCAAGGTTTGACATTTATTCATTTATTGCACATGTTCACTAAATACCCAAGCTCTAGCATTGTCATTATCATTAAGCCCACCAAATACTTAGGGTCTGGCTTTATTATCCATTTAGTTGATGAACTGAATGTCGATGCTCATTGAATACTCAAGGTTTAACATGACACTCTCATCCCAATTGCTCACCGAATACTCAAGATCTAACACTTAGGGAATCAATTAGGTCCACCGAATACTTAAGGTTTAACCTTTATTCGTTTGTTATATATGTTTACTGAATAAATAAGGTCTAGCATTGCAACATATCATTAAGCTCACCAAATACTCAAGGTTTATCCTTTTAACCAGCACATTGCTCATCGAATACTCAAGGTCTTGCACTATGTGGTTCACTAATCTCATATGCTTTAATGCATGTATGTCAAGATAGAAAAAGTCATCATCAATTAGCAATCATCTTACATCCAAATATCAAAATCCACATATAATCGTGCCAAAAATTTTCAAGCAACATCCATAACATTAACTCACACAATCTATACCAATCATCATTTCCATATAAGATACAATTTCACTTAATAGAAATCACAATCTGAATAACACCATATTAGAACTCCACCCATAACACAAAATAACATATTATGCACACAAGTCACATCATGCACATTTCACACATTATTTACATAAACACATATACATAGGCCAAATATACTTAACCATGCATAGATGAGATATGGATAAGTAACACCTACCTCTGAATAAGCTAAACGAGCCCCTCCTATAATTGCTCAGGCTCTTCTATGACTCCTGCTCATTAGGAGTGGTTTTCCTCAAGCCCTAAGTGTCCTTTGATTCGTGTCCATAAGGGTGTTTGGGGTGGAGGATTAGTAAAAATCAGTTTATGGGTTCTTAGAGAGGTTCTTGGGTCTATGGTGTTGAACCAAATGTAGTAGACATTGATATATTTTGATAATGTGCTAATATTTGAAATTGATAAATATGGTAAGAATTAATGAAAAAAAAATTAAATGTGGATAATTTTTTATGAATAGTGAGTCATGAATAGTATTTACTATTTATTAAATAGTAACATATGAATTATATGTATGTAAACAGAAAAATAATTACTGTGCTTTCATGAATAATACTGTGCACTCATTCAGAATAATTATACTGTGCATATCTAATTATGACGTAAATAGTGATTCATGAATAGTATTTCACTATTCATTGAATAGTAATATATGAATTATATGTACGTGAATGAATAGTGAAAATATAAATCGATTTGTATGTGTAAATCGATTGAAATTTTCAATCGATTTAAATTGGTAAATCGATTGAAAGTGGTAAAACGATTTAAACAATGACTGTTCGTCTTTTGTGAATAATATTCATGTGGTGTAGATATTGGTTCAGTTGAGTTGCACAAAATAATGAATAATGCACTTCCGACATAAAGATTTTATGAATCAATTTATACAAGTTTTTCTACAGAAAATAAGGAATAATACAGATTTTATGAATCAAGTTGTCAAGCATGTTCAAAAAGAAGATTCAACAAAATTCTCCAGAATTTCGTGGAAAAGCAACATCACTATTTGAATAGTAAATTACTATTCATATTAACATGTTCTTTGTTTTCTGGGTGCATGAAAAGAAACAAGTTGGAAAAGAAAAAGTCTCTAGCAATTCATAATAAAATGTTCATGATTTTCTGCGTGCATGAAAAGAAACAGGCTGGAAAAGAAAAAGTCTCCAGCAATTCATAATGACATGTTCATGATTTTCTACGTGCATGTTCTGGTATGATTTGTTTTGAGACACTTGCAGGTTATATTTACATGTTCAGAAACAAGAAAGAAATAACACTGAACATACACTAAATTAAGAACACTAAGTGCAGAACATAAAAAGAAAAATACTATTCAAAAGCTCTCAGATACAAAATAATCTTGAAGAGATTACTTGTGCAATTCAGATAGATTATTCATTTTGCAAAGACTTGTACATAATTCTTTGTGAAAAATATTCAAGTTGAGTTGTAAGGTGGAACTTGAGCCATAAATCAAGTTAAGTTGTAAGGTGGAACTTGAGCCGTAAATAAAGTTGAGTATGAGGTAGAATTTGAGCTGAAAATCAAGTTAAAGTGAGGTAGAACTTGAGCCAAAAATCAAGTTAAAGTGAGGTAGAACTTGAGCCAAAAATCAAGTTAAATTGTAAGGTTGCTTGAGCCAGAAATCAAGTGTGTAAGAAAGTCTTGTGAGGTAATAGGACGTGTTTGCCAAAATCCTAAGTGAGGAACTTAGGTAGTGGAATAGGTGTTTGATCCCAACCACTTTATATCGTGTGTCATTTTATTTTTGCGAAAGATTTTTATTTGATGTCTAGCTCTATTCAACCCCCCTTCTAGAGCTAGAATCTGTTTTACATATGAGGAGGTTGTTTATGGGTGAAGATATGTTTTTTGTGTGTGTTTGTTTGTGTTATGAGTTTCCTCATTGTTTTTAAGGCTTTTCTTGCTCCAATGATGAGTATAGGTGGCCCGATAAACTAAGTTAGCGACAAAATAATACGTTAAGTTAGGGTAAGTAATGTACATTATCTGGCCTTAACATGCATTACTCTGGGAACTATCCCAAGATTAACATACGTTACTCTTGGCCTAGAGGTTATAATCCGATCCGAACTGTCAGTTCTGGTTCAGAACTGACGGTTCACGGTTCAAGGTTCCCTTGAACCAGAAACAAAATCGTGTGTAGCCAGTTCGGGACGGTTCAGTTCCAGTTTCAGTTTTAATTCCAAACCGCCGATTCTGGTTTTGGTTTGTCTGGTTCAGGTTCAGAATCGACGCTTCGAGTCCGATTTTCTTTCCAAAAATAACCGAATCACCAGTTGGGAACCGTGAACCGTCGGTTTAAAACCACCGGTTCAGAATCGACGGTTCACGATTCCATAAAGCTTAGAAATAGAACCAAAATTGGACATGGCCGATTCTGGTAGTTCCGAGCCAGTTTTGGTTTTGGTCCTGGAGCCGACGGGTCAGACGGGGCCAGTTCTGGTCCGCCCCGCCGATTTCGGGCCAGCTTTTCCACCTATATCTTGGCCTAAACGTATGTTTTCTCCCTTCAAATCAGGTTACTCTTATTCCTCTTTATTTAATTTCCTCCCTTCTCTTCGATTTTCTTCTATCTACTCATTCATTTATCACCTTTAAATGATAAATATGTGTATATTCACAGGCAAAATCTCGAGACATTACAACTCTCCCCTCCATATAATAATTTCATCCCTGAAATTTAGTTGTTGTATCTACTTTCATCGTCACTTGTCGACACATAAAATTAAACTTAGAAATAGTTTAAGGACATGCGACATACCTCCACTATTGTCTCCGCTCGTCAGGAAAAGTACGGGTAATACTCCATCATATCACTCTCGACCTCCCAAGTGGCCTTTCGAGGAGAGTGAAAACTTCTTCATCTTAAGCATTATAATGCCCCAATTCTTGAGTCTTTGTACTTTCTTATCCAGTATCTTTATTGGCCCCTCCTTGCAGGATAAATTATCAGCTATATTCAATTTTGGCTATAAAATTACATGGTTAAGATCGAAGCAATGTTGTCTCAACATCAAAATATGAAATACGCCATGTAATCTTGCCAACTCTTCTAGTAGTCTCAATCGGTAGGCAAGACTGGAAGTGGAGGTAAACTCTTGTGTATTTCAAACATAAGTTTACAAGTATATATATACAGTTACACTAACATAATCATAGGAATTTCCTTGCTGATTTCTAGTGATTCACCTATCTAATATACAACTAACTTTCCTTAAGTGCTAATAACGAAAACTTCCTATTTAGTATAGATCATGTTCAAATTCTGGTTTCCACACTTCCCCTCAAACTGGCTTGTAGATGTCCTCCATCTTTAGCCTGCCAACCAGTTTGTTGAACTGATCCTGCAATAGTCCTTTAGTTAAGATGTCTGCTATTTACTGTAAGGTTGGTATATAGGTGATACATATATCTCCTATGTCCACCTTTTCTTTAATAAAGTGCTTGTCAATCTTAATGTGCTTAGTTCTGTCATGTATGACAGGATTATGCACTATTGAAATTGCTGTTGTGTTATCACAGTAGATCCTTATAGGAGCCTTAGTAGCAACATCTAGTTCCTTTAGCAATCTTCTAATCCAAATAGCCTCACATACCTCTAAAGCCAATGCTCTTAGCTCTGCTTCTGCATTACTCCGAGCCACAACACTTTGCTTTTTACTACACCAGGTTACCAAATTTCCCTAACAAAGGAACAATATCTAGAGATGGATTTTCTATCGTTCTTGTCCCCAGCCCAGTCTACATTAGTGTAGACTTCTATATCCATATCTATTCCTTTCTTTATCATTAATCCCTATCCTAGAGTCCCCTTTAGGTACCTTAGTACTCTGTGGGCCACATTAAAATGTTTCTGTCCTGGTGCATGCATGAACTGGCTCAGTAAGCCTACGACAAATGCAATGTCATGTCTTTTATGTGACAAGTAGATTAGTCTCCCAACTAAACGTTGATACTTCTCCTTGTCTATAATTTTCCCTTGAGTTGCTGGTTGCAATTTCAAATTTGCTTCCACTAGTGTATCTATAATTTTACATCCCAAGAAACCAGTCTATGTTAGTAGGTCTAGGATATATTTTCTTTGGTTGATGAACATCCCCTATTTTGATCGGGCAAACTCCATGGCGAGGAAGTATTTCAGTTTCCCCAGGTCTTTGAGTTCAAATTCCTTCCCCAACCTTTGTTTCAGACCCTTAATTTCCTTCACATCATTTCCTGTGATTATAATGTCATCCACATGCACAATGAGCATTGTCTTCTTACCATCAGTACCCTTTTTTTAGAACAGAGTATGATCTGGTTGGCTTTGTGTGTACCCTAAATGTTTAATCACCTTGCCAAACCTTTCAAACCACGCCTTGGGAGATTGTCTTAATCCGTAGAGGGATTTCTTCAGTTTACACAGCCTTTTCCTTGCATATTTCCGTTCGAATCTTGAAGGAATATCCATGAACACTTCCTCCTTCAAATTTCCATTGAGGAAGGCATTCTTTACATCAAGTTGGTGAAGTCCCCAATCTAAATTTACCGCTAGTGACAATAGTACCCGAATAGTGTTAATCTTTACAACTAGAGCAAAGGTTTCCTAGTAGTCAATCCCTAATGTTTTATGTAAATCCTTTTGCAACCAAGCATGCCTTCCTTCTGTTTATACTATCATATGCCCTGAAATTGACCGTAAAAACCCATTTACAACCCACTGTTTTTAAGTTGCCAGGATCCTCAACAATGTCCCATGTGTCATTCTTCTCTAGCGCCTTTAATTCCGCTTCCACAACCTTTTTCCATTTAGAATCTGCGACTGCCTCCTTAATAATTTTAAGTATAAACACCTTTGTAATTTGTGTTACAAAAGTTTTGTGACCTTTGGACAGCCTTCGGTAGGATATGTGAATGGCTAGTAATGTTGGGTATACGTTCTCCTGCTTTTTCTAACTGCAATAGGTGGGTAGAAGTCCCCAAGAAGTTCCTCTGTATCATTAGTGTCTGAAACACCCAATAGAGAGTCAGTAGTTTCATTAATATGACCTATGTCTAGGATGTTACTTGCAGTTGGAGGTTCTACTTCAGGCTAGACAGGCTGAGTCTTTTGTTTCCTCGAGTAGACCTGCAGTTCTTGGCATTGGGGTTTGTCACCAAGATCCTCTGTCGTGGTAGTAGGTTTTAGAATGACTGTTGTGTGGTTGGTGTCATCACCACACATAGTAGATGGTTATGAGATAGTTAGATCTACTAGGTCAAGATCCCAAAAATTAACTTCAAGCTTATTTCCTTCGTCCTTTTGCTTATTCTCCCCCTGAATGAAACAAGTGGTAGTTTCCAAAAAAAACCACATCCATGAAGGTGAGAGTTGTCCGAGTGTGAGGATTAAAGCAAACATACCCCTTTTTGTTGACACCATAACCAACAAATATAAGTTTTCTTACCCTCAGGTCTAGCTTGGTTTGGCCTTTAGCATAGGTATATGCCGCACAGCCAAACACTCAAGGTGGTAGATCATTAGAGACATAATGTCCAGGTAACTCTTCTTGTAGCACATAATAAGGAGTTTTAAAACCTAACGTCTTGTTTGGCATACGGTTGTTCAAGTATGTAGCCGTTAATAGTGCCTCTCCCCATAGATATTTGGGAACATGCATAGTGAACATTAGTGTCCAGGTTACCTCTATTAAATGTCTATTTTGCCTCTTTGCAACACTATTCTGTTGTGGAGTATTCACATACGTAGTTTGATCAAACACCTCTTTTTCTATTAAGAATTTCCCCAGAATCCTATTAAGATACTCAGTTCCATTATCAGAGTGTAAAATTCTGATTCTTTGCTAGAATTAAGTTTCAATCAGCCTGTAGAAGTCTTAGAACACTGTGGCCACTTTGGATTTTTCCTTAATTAAGAATACTCAACTAAGCCGTGTATGGTCATCTATAAAAGTCAAAAACCATCTCTTTCCTATTGTGGTTTTAACCTTAGATGGCCCCTAAACATCACTGTGGATTATTGAAAATGGTTCGATGGGTTTGTAGGTTCTTCTAGGAAAGGTACTTTTGAGACTCTTTGCAAGAATGCACGATTCACATACGAAATCCAAAACAGTTTTATTCAATTTATTTGGTAGCAAATGTTTTAGATACAATAGGTTAGGATATCCTAATCTATTGTGTCATAATCAAAGATGGTCATCCTCAGCCCTAGAGCAATTCAATCCCTGAGCTATTCTTTTCACAGAATCCTCCTTAACTAAGTAGTATAGGCCCTTCTTTTGCCTAGCACTACCAATCATCCTCCTAGAGGTGATTTCTTGGAAAAAACAATGTGAGTTACTAAATAATACCTTACAGTGAGAGTCTCAAGTAATTTTTCTAATAGACAACAGGTTGTAGGCTATTTTAGGGAAGTGCAACACTAATTTTAGGTGTAAAGTTTGTGTTATAACTATTGTGCCTCTGCAGCAATAGTTACGAATGATCCATCTGCAATCCAAATGGTTTCCTGACCAGTAGATGGCTCATATGTCTTGAATAATGATGACCTATAGGTCATATGATCTGTGGCCCCCGAGTTAATTATCCAAAACTTATTAGATGTAGAAATAAGTTTAGATTTACCTTGCTGGGTGCCAAAAGTTATTGGAATTCCAGCCACATTGGCTTGCGTTTTAACAGCTACTGGATGTAACTAATCTGCTCTGCGCTGAACACTTCAGACCTAGCCTTCGTGGCATTTATAACCTTTTTCCCTTTTTGTTAAAAAAATTAGGTGTCTTTCCTTTAAGTTTCCAGCAAGTTTCTCTGGTGTGCCTTGCTTTCACTTGTTTTGGATATTGATATCAAACTTACTCCTAGAATCTGATTTGTTATTTTTATGAATGATTCATCACAAATTCTCCTTTCTCTCCTTAACTCTCTCTCGGTCCCTTTCGCTCTTGTTCTCTCTCGGTTTCTCTCTTAATTCATGTAAATGATGCTTATGTTCTATTTTTTAGTTAAAATACATTCTGATGATCAACACGATCGTGTCCACATCAGCACGCCCCGTGCTATTATCCCCGTGCATCTCAGCATGACCCACTAACTACTCAGTATGACTCGTGTTTCTCAGCACGTCCACCGTGCTGCTTTAAACTCCTATTGTGTTGATATTTTCTTTTTCCAAAAAACTTGATTGTGCTCTTAATTGACACGATTGTGCTCATATTTATTGTAGTTAGCATAACCCTGTTTCAACCTGTAATGCCCTGGAAATTGTTAGAATTAATCTATATGGAATATAGATTAAAAACAGAATTTAATCAGATAGAAATTGAAAAAGCAGAAGATGAGCACGGTGTGGAGCACGATCATGCCAGAAGGTGTGCTCATCATTTTAGAAATTGATCAATATGAACTCGTGCACGACCTGATTAGAAGTCGTGCTAAAAAATCACAGCACGACCACGAGCATGACCCGTGCTTCAGGTCGTGTCTACTAGAAAGTTTAAAATAGAACCGCTTGAACTAAACATTGTCTACTAGAAAACACAAAAAGAAGCAACTAGAAACCCTAAAAAACTATGGAGGGTGTATTTGAGCAAGGACAAACATAGTTTCTTGCAAATTGGAAGCAAAATTCACTAAGTTAAGTTCATAAGTTTGGTTTATGAGCATATGAGTTACTTTAGGTTGGCAAAATTTTGGAAAGGTTGAGGAATTACTGATTTGGGTTTTGAAATGGTGTTAGGTAGTTAAGTTAGATCTAATTGAATTTATGAGGATGATTTAGAACACCAAAATCACGAATTGAATGGATAAATGAGAATCAAACGATTGAATCTAAATGAGGAAAACTAGAGGGTTTGATTTGTAAGGCTGGAATTTAAGTTCTGTAGTCATACAATAAGTTAATAACAACCTTTATATGATGAGTTTCGTATAGGAGGAACTGTACGACTTATGGATCAAAGTTGAACCAGGAGCCGACTTTGCACGTTTTTTTGAGTTATATGTCGTTTACACTTACCATTGTATGTCTTCCATCTGTATGGTAAATTCATATTTGGAAATGATGCAAATATGTTAAGATGGTAGCAAAAATGTGTCTTAAATGACTTGTTTGCTATAATTTCTAAGAGTGCTATGTTTGAATGTTATTGATTATCTTATGATTTATGAGTTATATATGATTTCCATATTGAGTTTTGATGCTATTGATTATATGATTGCGTATAATCTGAATGGAATGGATTGATGATAGGATTGAGCTTTGTATCCTTATGATATGATGAAGATGTATGTTTTTTATTGGCTTATGCCTTTAGTGTTCATATGTGTTATTCTTATGAACTATTGATAATATGAAAAGCATGTGATTTGCTTGATGAACATACATATGATTTGATTGAATGACCTATTGAATGGATTGATTCATTCAAGTGTTGCATGTCATTGTATGACACATGGCCGTGATATCCTAGGTTGGGCCTGAGGATGATTCTGAGAGAGATCTTGATGCCGATCTGGGACCGAGGGAAAATGAAAGGAAATGAAAAAGAAAAAGAAAAGAAAGAATTGTCCTGGGCCACATTGTGTGCAATTGCATTGACATTTCACTTTCATTTCATATTGTATTAATATGATATTGATGCCATGGAATGAGTTGATTTATGATGTTTATTACTGCATTGATGATGTTGTTAATATTATGAGTATTGATGCTTAAGGAAGCATGTGTATGCTTATGTATGAAATGGCTAATGCATGTGTTATGACCTTGTGTGCAATTATATTGGTTGTTAATGTGCTAGTGTGAGGTGTATCTACTGTAAATATGGTATCAAAATTATCGAATTAAGTACTAGATATAATGTACATAATTGCTTTGTTGATTTCTTTAAGATATGAAATAGAATTTCACAAAATAGAGTGACAACATGAATCCTGTATAGGCCAGCACACCCTCGTGATGAGACCAATTTAGACAGCACGCTCTGTACTTAAGAGGTTCTGGAAATCATGATGAGCATGACCTCGTGTTCAACATGTCACGACCTGTGTCTCCTAAAAAACTTTTTGACAGTAATTAAATAGTGATTTAAGAACATTGACAGTAATTAAACAGTGATTTAAGAACATACTTCAATAGTTATTAATAGGGATGTTTACCTTATTGTATAAAGTATTTAAATCTTAATAAATAACGATTACTTATGCATTGAATACTTTGGTAAGTGTGTAAAAGAACTTAATGAGTATGAAAATACTCGCCTGCGTGTGATTGTTTTTAATAATGTGTAGATCGTAGATAGCTTCTTTCGACTCAGAGACCTGTGCTAGATCAGAGTACAACATTACGAGGTCAGAGGTTGGGGCTAAAAATTTTGTGTTTTTTGAGATTTTTATCTTGTACATATTTTTAGATTATTGTATATACATGCATTTTGGTTTTGATTTTGTTTTCAAAACTAAACTGCAGCTTCTGCGTATTTCTACTTTGATGTTGTAAAAGATATGGGCCGAGTTTTATAAAATGCATGTATTTCTATTTTCTCTCTCCTCTATATTTGGTTTGATTATTATATTATTTATCAAAAGTATTAATTATTCGGAGATAAGGATTTTAAATATGAGTCTCACACAACCAACACACCCCTTGTGTTCAAACTGTAACTTAGCATTTTCTGTAGTTTTCTGCATAATTCCTCTTCTGTTCTAAACTATGATGTCCTATCTTATAGTTTAACGTTTCTTAAAATAGATTATATTCATTTTTATTAATCATTTTACTAATTATGGTATTTAGAATAGGAATGTTACAATACTTCACTCTTAACGAATTTTATCCTCGAAATTCTATATCTTTGTTATCCTATCTTCACTCTTACTTCTTTTAATATGATCAACTACAATGTAATGCAATTACATAACTTAACTCTTACCTGTAAACTGTTAAGGATAGTATCGCCTCATCCTATCCTCAGTCTCTCAAGCTGCTTCTTCCATGTTATGATGTTTCTAGAGGACTTTAACCATTGGAATCTCTTTGGTTCTTAGCTATTTGACTTTATGATCCACAATTTGCACTGGTTCTTCAGAATAGGTTAGATTTTTTGTTATATGTACTTATGACTCAGGTCTGACATGATCAGGATTGGATCTATACCTTCTGAGAATACTTACATGAAAAACATCATGTATCTGTGCTAACTCCACTGGTAAAGCTAGACTTTAGGCTAATGGACCAATCTGCTCTATCACTTCATAAGGTCCACCATATCTAAGACTTAACATTCCTTTATTTCCAAATCGCATTATTCCTTTCCAGGGAAATACCTTCAAAAATACTCAATTCCTGATCTCGTTCTATTTTGATCATAATAACTCTTTTGTTTGTCCTGAGTAGCCTTTAACTTGCCTTTGATTAGCTCTACCTTTTCCATTTTTTCTTGTATGATTTCAGGTCCTTCAAATATTTTCTTCCTTTTTCTATCCCAGTATGATGGACTTATATATTTTCATCCATATATAGCTTCATACGGTGCCATGCCAATGCTAATGTGATATTGATTGTTATACGAAAATTCCATCAATGGTATGTACCTATCCCAAGAGCCTTAAAACTCCAAAACACAAGATCTCAACATCTCCTCCAACGTATGTATAGTCCTCTCAGTCTGTCCATTAGTCTGTGAATGAAAGGTAGTATTGAAATGTAACTTTGTACCTAAGGCATTCTGTAACGCCTGCCAAAATTTGGAAGTAAACCTTGGATCTTTATCCGATACAATTAAAATAGGGATACCATGTAATTGGACTATGTCTCGCATATACAGTTCTGCTAACTGTTCTAAAGAGAGCCCAATTTTGATAGGTAAAAAAGTGTGTAGATTTATCTATCCACAATCACCCATACTGCACCTTTACCCGATTGTGTTTGGGGTAAACCACAAAATTTATAGTTATCTGTTCCCACTTCCAGACTGATATGGATAATGGTTGAAGTTTTCTAGTTGGTGCATGATGTTCAACTTTTATTTGGTGACATACAAAACATCTCAATACAAATTCAGCTGTCTTTTCTCATGTTCGACCACCAATAGTGTTGGTTCAGAGTATTGTACATATTTTTCATTTCTAGATGCATAACATAAAGAGCATTATATGCTTCATCTAGTATCTTCTGTCTGATACCTTCAATCTTTGGTACACATACTCTAGTTCTTAACATTAACAATTCATTAACCAATTGAAATAAAGTCTATAACCCCTGATCAATCTGCTCAATTATTCTGATACACACTTCATCTTGTTTTTGTGTTGTTTGTATCTTTCTTAATAACAATGGTCAAACCATCAGTTGCGATATCAACTTTCTTGATTCTGTTAACTCCAACTTCACATTCAAGCTTTGTAAAACTATTAAATCATTCATTAGTGTCATTTGCAAGCTAGATATAGCAACACTTGATTTCCTACTAAGTGCATCCGCAACCAAATTTGCCTTTTTGGGATGATATTCAATTGTGCAATCATAGTCTTTCAACAACTCTAACCACCTTCTTTGTCTTATATTCAATTCTTTCTGGGTCATCAAGTGTTTTAGACTCTTATGATCAGTAAAAATCTAAAACATCTCGCCATAAAGATAATGTTTCCAGTTCTTTAGAGCAAAAACACTGCTACAAGCTCTAAATCATGTACTAGATAATTCGTTTCATGCGGTCTGAGTTGTCTAGAGGCATATGTTATCACTATCCCATTTTTCATCAATACACATCTAAGTCCTTGATAAGATGCATCACTATAGATAACAAATCTTCTTCCGTTCTCAACTGCGCTGCCCTATCTTACAGTTTAACATTTCTTAATATATATTATATTCATTTTCATTAATCATTTTACTAATTATGGGGATTTAGAATAGAAATGTTACATCTGCTGCCCAAACCAGACTACACTCTCTATGGGCACATGTGTAAGAATACTCTCTCCCAAACCTCATAAGTCATCTCACGATGATGCATGTCATAATAACTTCTCTAACTATTTTGGAAAGCTTTCATACATTTGTTGACCACTTATTTTTTCTCTATATTTTTTTATAATAACTCTGATCCCTTCAACTGCCTTAAAGCCTCTACGTCCCAATAAATGAGACTTTGACACCTTCTCCAGCACAATGTTTCATACGGTGCCATACCGATATTAGAATAGTAGTTGTTGTTGTAATAAAACTCAATTAAAGGTAGTATTCATCACAGTTCCCTATGAAATCCAAAAAATAAGCCTCTTCATATCCTCAACTGTCTGAATAGTGCTCTCCTACTGCCCATTGGTTTGGGGGTGAAAAGCAGTATTGAAATGTAGCTTATTGCCCATAGCCTTCTAAAAGCTTCCTACAAGTGATAGGTGAATCTCAAGTCTCTATCATACATAATAGAAGTAGGTACTTTATGCAACCTCATAATCTCTATCATGTTTCTCTCTACTAGCCAATCTAAGGAGTCATCCTATTTGATTATTAGGAAATGAGATGATTTAGTCAACCGGTCTCTTGTTTCTTCTTAGGAATAACAAGTGATCTCAATTTGTGCATAGGGACCTGGCAATCTCCCTTGATGTACTAATAAGGCAAACATCTAACAACAAATTCTACAACCTTGAATTTTATCTTGGGCCACCAATAAAACTCTTTTAAATCATAGTACGTCTATGTGCTCTCTGGGCGGACAACATAAGTAGATCACTAGGCTCTATCATGATCTCTCTTCAAACTTGGGAATTTTGGGTACACATAACCATTGCCCATGGTATATTATACCACCCTCATCTATCATATGAGGGTTTCAACCTTTCTCTTCTCTACTTTCTTCTTAATTCTTATCAAATATAGATCTTCTCCTTGTCTATCGCTAATTTGTAGTCTAATCTAGAGGTTTGCAAACATCACATCCTGAATCAAGTTAAGATAAACCCTTATTTCTCTCAAAGAAAACAAGGACTCCACATTATAAGCAATGTAAACCACCTGCTCCTGCATCTTTTGACTTAGTGCATCAGCCACTATATTGTCCTTACCTGGATGGTACTTAATTTTTTAGTCATAATCCTTTGTCAACTCCATTCAACATTTAACAAAACTTGAATACTAAGCTATCTTTCCATAGTATTTGCATTTATAAATTCATATTACCCAATAAATCACGACGTATGCAACGATAAAATTTCTAAGCGATATTCAATTATTGTCTATTTTTCCAAGAACTACCTAATTTTAGCATTCTATCTACAAAGATAGAACCCAAATAATATGCCCAAGTGAGTAGGCTACTTCTATTAACATGCTTTAGAAGACCTTCCATAATAGTCTTATGTATGATGTTATATGTCCACTAGTATATGCCACGTTATCAACTTTTAAGAAATAAATATCTTTTCACATGAGATTTTAACCAATGAATCTACTTTTAAAATCTCTCATAGACTTATAAATGAACTCTAAGTTCATAATTGCTCATGCAATAAAGTTTTTTTGACTTAAATTGATAGGTGTATTTGATTAGCTTCTTTACGCTTTCGAGTATGACTATCTTCTAAGATTGTCATATATCTTTAAGGTAATTGAACATTAGGTAGTACACAGAATCTATCTTTCCAAACTCCTCCTCATATAATAGTTCTAACTATTCATACATGAAAACTTCATTTCTTACTTCCTACCCTCTTGGTCTATGTAAGAACTTGCAACATCATTTCCATTTGTATATCCTTTAACAAAACCATTCACACACTTTAGTATTCCAAAATATTTTCCATTCTACTTCCACTAATCCTACTCATAAATTAGTTCTGTCTATTATGTTAATTCTTTTAGCATAGTAGAATGATCTTTTGTACAAAATAAGTTTAAACTTGTATTTCAAGTCACTTATTTGTACTTAAAAAGATTTTTACTTATTAGGCAAATTGCATGCTTGTACTCAATAAGATTCTTACTTGTTAAACAATTTGCATGCTTGTGCTCAACAAGATATACTATATGTGTGGACTACAATCAAGTATGTTTCTTAATCACATTCTCTATGTCATTAAATATGGATATAAAATTTATTATCAAGAGTAAATAATTCTTGATATAATTACTTGAAATATCATTTTTAAGGTTAACTCGTAAGTCATTCTTACTACACTAGATCACTTAATTCTAGTGATACGTGTATTACTAATACACAAATAAGACTTGAAAAATTCACCTTAATCTTTCTCCAACTCAAAAAGTTTAAACACTGCTATATTCTGTAACTTTGAACTATAAGACACATTCTTGTAATTTAAATCTCCCTTTGAGATTTTTGAGTCTAGAAATTAGACTAGTCCTCTTTAATAAATCCCTTCGAGGTAAATTTTACAAAAAGTGACATATTTTTGCAATTTTTTTAACTTTATTGTACAAATCCAATTACAATTGTTAATACTTTCATTAAACTATTCATATTAAACTTTGTATCTAAGTTGATCTCAATAGTTTTTAAACATTTAGGTTGACCATTTTAGCATATAACTAAAGTTTAGTCCAAAATAATATCATTTTGCTGTCATTGTTTTGGTTAGATCAACTATTAGTCAACTTATTTTGATCTATCAGTTGTCACACACATTCTCATTGCTTAAATTCAACAACATAGAAAAATTGGATGAGATGTCTTCGACAACTTATTCTTGACAAATGGAGTTACTAAAAGAGTCATGAACATTCCAAAACTTGATTGTTGCTGCAAGAATTTTATAAGTACGCATTCCCAAAACTTAAAGACATGTTACAAAAACATTATCTTTACATTTGGAACACTCCCACTAGGTAGATCTTAAAAGAAAGTAGCCCTAAAATCTCATATAAAAATGGAACATTCCCAAAACTTATATCATCTAATGAGAGTATATTCCTCATGACACAACTTAATGTCTTACTTAAAGTACTCTATGTATTATTTTACTCTTCCATGACTAAAATTCACATGTTCATCAGAAATAAATCTCATGAACACAGGTAGCTATGTCGTTCTCATGAGTAAACCATAAAATTTCACAAGAAGTGTAAGCAACAATCTTTTAGGGTATGTTCAAGAAGTGTAAGAACAATTCATCCTTATGTTCACATAACTTTTTAATGGAATTATAAATAAATATCTCATGTTTAGATCCATGTCATCACTTGATCTTAGACTTCAATTAAATCTACTCATGACGTTAGTCGATCATAATTTCTTTGACTGAGTCACATCTTGACAAACAAGATCCAAGAAGCAATTTAATACCCTTGTTTAAGAATATATCTTATGCAAATACAACTATTATGGTAATAGTCATATAAAAAAAGAAGAAAAAATTAGGCCTATGCCTACCCCTCAAATTCATCATCAACTAATGGTGACAAAATAGATTACAATAAAAATTTAGCTTAGCCAATAGTCACACAACTAATACCTTGCTATAGAGATCAATCACAATTAAGTTACTCAACTTGAAAATTTTCCTAATGTTCTAACTATTACCTAATTAATCAAAAACAATTTATGCAAATCTCAGTAGATTGTCACATAATTAGATTAACATATCGCTAAAATAATGTTTACAACAAAGTGATAAAATTTATCTTCAACTTATTAGAGAATTGTACTCCTTAATCAAACATAATGTGAACAAGAGTGTTATGTTTGAAAGATCTATTGAAAAAAAACTTGAATAACTTTAAGAAATAAGTGCATCCTTAAAAAAGAGGTTAACTTTTCAAGACTTACTTGAATAAGATAATTACTTCTTGATTCCCAGTTTTCATGAAACATCCTAAATTTATTATATATTTAATCATGTTATTACTGTTGACTTACTAATAATCTATGAATAATTTAAAACTTTTTTTGTATTTGCATATAAGAGTATATAACATGGCCACGTATTATACTACCACATTCCTGTTCATCTACAATACAATACTCATGTTTTTCAGGCATGGTTTGTATGCACCTGCTATATCTTTGTCTATCAACCTAGAATAATTCATATTTGAGTATAACAGTCATATCATAATTTAATACAATCATATTATCATATGACAAAACATCATACAAATGTCTATCTGCATACACCTACATAAATATATAAAAAATTTGGTTGTAGAGAGAGGAAGTGCTAATGTAACATTCTCGTCCCAAAATCACATAATTAATTTAATAAACAAAATGTTTAATAAAAATAAGAATTTATGGGACAAAATGACAAAAATAAACTATTAGAAACAAGTTAGAAGAAGTTTGATATACAGGTGATAAAAGGATTATATAAAGTAACCGGTAGAAAATAGAAACCATCCAAATAGATAAGTACACGTGGTGGAGGTGAGAAAACACGTGGTGGCCATGACCACGCATAATCCACGCCCACCAAGAATATTTTACTGTTTCTGAGAAAAAAATATAAGTTTTCTCGATCGTAAAATGATTCAAAATCTTTAAGAACACACTTAAAGTCTCAGAGGAAAGGGAAGGAGAGAGAGACAAGGAAAGAGAGATTTAGTGAGAAAGAGTGGAGATTTAAGTAAAGGAATTGATTCGAGTTATCGAATCATTCGTAATCTTGAGAGGGATTCATTGGTATAATCGAAACAGGTAAAACTCGAAGTTTTCATAAATTTTTACGAGTTTAACTATTAGAAGTTTAGAGTTTTCTTGAATGGATTATTGAAATAACTAGAGAAATAAGATAGAATTGAGATAGAATTGATTTAGAATTGATGAATTCATGATGAAAGATAAAGTCGAAAATTTCCAGGGTTAGGATTAGGGTTTTACAAAATTGAAGAGTAAATTTAACGAATTCATCAGGGCATGCATTATAAGTTTGATTATATTGAGTTTTATAAAAGGATTGGTATATAGTATTATAGGACGATAGACCAGACAGTCATGACAGGATCAGAGCAAGCAAAGGTCTGAGTATTTGCATTGACAGGTGAGTAGTCTAACTCACTTAAAGCCGATTTAATATGAAATCGTGATATTATTATATGAATGATTGATAAATGGAAAATCCAAAAATAATTGAATTTATAAGATCAAAATATGATTTCATATCGATTATGGATTTTATATGGAAAAATGAAAATGCTTGAATATATGGCATCAAAATGTATTATCAAAATGCAAATAGGTTTACATAAAATAAAAGTATGAACATGTAC
>CANYCX012370762.1:0-11087 GCA_948193385.1 Breynia disticha f. nivosa | reverse complement strand
GTCTCAGATCAAGGGTTAGAAGATCGGAGTTCATAAGTCGGAAAGGGAGAGTCGAGAAAGTCGAGAGAGAAAAGATAGAAGGAGAGAGAAAAATATCTCTTCTTATTATTTGTATATTATGAATACAGAAAGACAAGTATAGTATAGTATCAGCTAGCCTTATATACACCTTTCTAGTATAGACAACATATACGCTGTATATACGGTTGCGTATATAATACAATGACATCATCATTTACTATACTGATACGATACACATATGTCTACATATTCGACTACACATAATTAGGAAACTCAACTCTAAGCTTCTGTCACAGTTGCGACATTACCTTGACAAGAGAACTCATTAAAATAGAATAAAGCAACTTTCTTTTTCCCAGGTTAAAAGTTGGAATACAGAATCAGACATGCTGTTGCTTGCCTGGTTTTACGATGTTGTAATAATCATTCTTTTGTTGTGTGAAAGCTGATTATATCAGTAAAGCTGACTCCATTTTTCTGTTCTATATGAAGCTTTGGATACATAAACAGGGAACAGTTCACTCTCTCTCTTCCATGGCGCGTCTCATTCTTCATTAGCTTTTCCATTCTGGATTTATCATTAGAAGCAAATTGCGAAACAAATCATAAACTAAACTAAATGAATATTTAAGACTATTAATTTCCTTAAATTAAGGAACCATAGGACTTGAATATTAAAGAGTTTGAACGGAAAATGAGTGTGTGAAGGTCCTACATTAACTGGCTTTGCCTGCACTAATGTTTTAGTGTTGATGATCTTCATAATTTCAGAGGAGCGTGAGTTAGATTCATATGGATGTTGGTTTCATTGCACCATAGAGAGAGATTATGAGCTTTGGAGTGGGAATAAAGTCTCACGCTTTCCTAATCCACGCGTGACTAACTTTCTTATTTCAGAACCCAACGCCTTGTTAGTTTCTCACAGCTTTTTTTCCTACAAATCCCCTTCACTGCCCATCCTGACACTTAAAACCCAACTCTTTCAGCTCGTCTCTGCTTTAAAACACAGATTCTCATTCATTTTAACTTGTTCCAACTCTGAACTCACCCTTTCACTGCTCTTCTGTACTTGCAAGCTCATTCAACAATGTCTGTAAGTCTCCTTATCTTTCTCTCTTGTCCCGACGATACCATATTCACTGTGTCACTCACATTATAACTTTTGCTCCATTCAGATGATGTTAGAGGTGAGAGTTCCAAACTTGGATTGTACAGGCTGTGCTTCCAAGTTAAAGAAAGCTCTTCTCAAGCTCAAAGGTTAGCCCTCAACCAATCTCACTTCCTTCATCGTTTACAAAACTCAATTTGACTACACAATGCATATTTAATTTATGTTACAGGAGTAGATGAAGTTGAAGTAGAAATGGAGCTACAAAAGATAACAGTGAGAGGGTACAATTTAGAGGAAAAGAAGGTGTTGAAGGCAATTAAACGTGCAGGAAAAGCTGCAGAGCCATGGCCATTTCCAGGATACTACTCTCATTATGCTTCATTCTATAAGTACCCAACTCACATTGTGAACCATTACTATGATTCATACAAAAACGTAGCCACAAATGGTGTTCATACTTTCTTCCACACTCCTTCAGTTTATTCTGTTGCGGTTGCATCAGATGAGGCTGTTGCTTCGCTTTTTAGCGACGATAATCCACATGCTTGCTCCATTATGTAAACCAACCTTGCCATTATTTACTATGCACACTTTTTTTTATTTTTTTTGTTGATTTTATTGCCTGGAGATTGTATTCATTTTCATTGTTTTTTTTTGTATGAATTAATTTTGCTTATTTAAGTTTTTTGTAGAATATTTTTATTATCCAGAAATACAGCAAGGGACAGTCCTTTGCTTATATGGATGTAAACGACACGTCGTCTGCCCAGTGTCGTCAAGTTACAAAAAGTTGTCGGTAGAAGAAGCTTGAATCGTATGGTTTGGTCCTGAAACTATTGGCATATACATTTTAATATTTCGAAAATTTTTTATACATCCAGCTTTATTTATTGTGTTTTAGTCAAATTTTATTAAACATTTTAAAAAATGAAGTTTTATGAAAACAATAACGATAGTTTTCTTTTTAATACGATACGCAAGAATGATTAAAAGTCACAAAGTTGAGGTCAATTTTCTTATCTGTATTCCGATGCTCAAATCAATACAGCGAGAATAAGTGATTGATTGCGGTCAAACCACAATAAAGCCACAACTCTCTCCCCATCCTCCTTCCAAACCCCAAAAGCCACCAAAACAAATGACTCCAAACAAATTAAATCTATTATTGCCTAAATTCAACAAGAGTAAAATAAAAAATAAGAACTCAAACCGTCACAGTAAAATCTCTGAACGCAAAAATTGAAGGGAATAATTGTTGAGAATTTCTAACGCTCAAATCAATAATGTATTTGACATACTTTAGATACAGTTTAGCTAATAGCATTTATTATAATACGAAGTAGACTAATCTAATTATAGAGCTTTATGCGAGAAAATCTCAAAGAAGATTATTCTTTAGTTTTAATATATTGGATTTTCAGCTTATATTAATTTCATCTCAGTTCTTATATTAATTTTTTAAAAAAAAAGATGAAGAAAATAGAAAGTTGAAAGAGTGTGTGTGAGGCGTAAAACGCGCGCTTTTGAAAGGATGGTGGACAATACAATGGCAACCATTACAAGCTGAAGAGAGGAGAAAATTTGAGCCTAAAATCTGTTCATCATGTAAACCTTTTGTCTTGTCAAAAAGATTATGTATTTGGCCACAATATATTGCGTGTATGCCATCAACCACCTGTCCATTGTTTTTAGATGTCCGAACTCAACCGTGAACTGGTTGATTCCAGCGATTCAATTTCAGTTCTGATTGTGGTTTGTCAGCTTTAATGTTGTAAAAATTGGACTGAACTGGTCTGTCGGACCGATGAATCGGCCACTGGTTCGGTCTCGGTTCACCATTCAAACCGGTATGTGAGCAAACCGGCATTAAACCGGTGAAAACCTGCGAACCGGTTGGTTCAATGGGTAAACGCGACAGATTTTAAATATTAAAAAAATAAATAATTTAAAAAATAAATAACTTATATATATATATATATATATTATTTTTAAATTACCGGTTCGACTAATAAACTACTGGTTCAACGAATGAACCAACCACGCAGTCCCTTTTCCGATTTGATCATCGATTCGATTTTTATAACACTGGTCAGTTCTGATTCAATTTTCACCTCTAATGGCATAGTTTAATATAAATAACAAAATTGCTTCTCAATGCACAACTAGAGGTTTAACCTAATTGATTCGAAAATTTAGTAGATATGGACATTATTTTATATAAAAAAACACCAAAACTGAAACTAAGAATTTATTTGATCGAATATTATACCTAAGTGTTTACATGTTTTAGACGCCCCAACCCTATTTTAATCTGAGTCTCAGTATTCTCGATTTACTGAGTCAAGACTAATCCAGTTAGGGGATGAGTTCTGGTGATTAGGTTTCATTCCTCTCCTAAGCGGGGTTACGGAATCGAACCGCAGTTCGCCTACCGAGTTCAGCCTCAATCACCATAGGTTTCTCATCCCAACCCCATTAAATGCAAGAAAACCAACTTTCCTTCTGTGCTGCTCTCTCTCTCTCATTCACATTCCTCCTGCCAAATAAATATTTTCTCTTCCCCTTCAAATGGCTCAGGTAATAGAAAACAAACCTCTGTTTCACTTTCGTCGTATCACATGCCTTCCATGTACCTTTCTTTCTGATTTATAGGTTACATATATGATATAAATTGGTATTACTTAAATTTTGCAGAAGGTGGTATTGAAGGTTCTAACCATGACTGATGAGAAAACTAAACAGAAGGCAATAGAAGCTGCTGCTGATATTTTCGGTATTGATGATGATCTTCATATAATCGAATATTTGGGTTTTGTTTCCTTTTGACAATCGATATTATTTGGAATGAATTTGCAGGAGTTGATTCAATAGCAGCAGATTTAAAGGAACAAAAGCTAACAGTGATAGGATCAATGGACACAGTAGCAGTAGCAAAGAAGCTGAAGAAAGTAGGGAAAGTGGAGATAGTCTCAGTTGGTCCAGCGAAAGAGGAGAAGAAAGAAGAGAAGAAAGAAGAGAAGAAAGAGGTTAAGAAGGAAGAGAAGAAGGAAGAGAAGAAGGAGGAGAAGAAGTGAAATTTCTGAGTTTTACTGATTGATCTTTTCATGTTCTTACCAGAAGGTGGTTGAGTATATCAGAGAGGAAATACTGTGATATTTTTCTGTCTGAATCAATGAAGAATATGTGGTACAAATAATTTTCAGGGAAATGTACAGAAATGCAAGCAAGTGCGGTATTGCTGGCATTCATATTTTCACATGGTTTTGCTGTTTTTTTCCACTATCACCTTTTTGTTGTATTTGCATATATGGAGAGAAATAAAATACGGCAAGAGGACGGTTGATTCCTTGCCCCTTCTAATTCCGTCCTAGTACCTTTTTAACTCGAAAACGCAAGAAATTTCGTGATATATTCATCAACCAATTTGCGGAATAGACGACAGAAACTAAAACTGGTTGGTGTCGTGTAAGTTTCATATTCAGATAGCAACAACATTCTAACATCTAGCCTGGACTGATTTACTACTTCAAGAGGGAATAATTCTTCTAATCTGATCTAGATTGAGAAAGGAAGAGGGTGGATGGAGCATGATTTAGTTATCTGTAATTAAAATAAAGTGGGCCATTAAGCAGCCGCAGAAGTTGACAAGCAGGAGCAGCCATTGCTTCGCTGTGAATGACGAAAATGGCGAAGCCCGACATGCAAAAACTGTCATTGTGACCGCATGGCTCACACCATAGATAACTAATGTATACCAAAAACATAGAATATAAAGACAAGTTTATGATTAGTCTGTAATACCAATATGCTCTCCTGAAGCAATATTATTAGTCTATGCACATCATTTGAGCAATTCCTGACAACGACGTGATGCACAAGTGTGAATACTAGCTAATTTAGTTACGTAATGACTGAATCTGCAAGAGTTGGTGATGGAAAACGGAAAAGTGAGGTTTTTATTAACTATGGAAAAACTTGGTATTAAAAATGAAGTGGATACAACAAATGAGTTACAGAAGAATACTTTTACCAGTCTTCCATCAAATTCGGTTGGCAGCAGAGTTCTTCTGGCTTTCTCGCGCTGAACTGAGATCTTGGGGAGATAAAATTTGGATACTTGGATTGTGAAAGAAACTCATTGCTACAGCATCTTAATGTCTGGCGATAACTTTGCTGGCCACTCGAAGTTTGATGAAACTCCTGTTTTTCCGTGTTATGAAGAAACCTATCACGTTAACTTTCTGCTTTGCGTTCTTATAGCAGCAATAAAGAGGACAACCTCTCGACAGAAAGAACAAGCCCCCAAAGCAGGGAACTCAGGAGTCATTACTGGTACTGCCATCAATATCTGCCCACCGAATGTAAATTTGGAGCCTTCAAAGGAACGTTCTCATGGAAGCACAAGTGACAATTGCGGAAGTTTTAACACTCACCGGCGAAACAACTGTCACAATCTGCACAAGGATTAAAAACCTCTTCATGAGAGAGTTGCATCAACAGATAACCTGATAATAAGATAAACAAATTCATTTGACATTTTCATGCATGTTGAGGTTGGTAAACATCTGGAGACTGAGAAGCAAGCAGGTGAATCAGAAACATCGTCTTTTTGTAATAGCACCAATAAATAAGGCCAAAAGAAGAGAAAAAATGTCAACATAGTTTGCAGCATTAAAGAAAATAACCTCACCTCATTCAACATCAACAGCATTTCTACAAAATTACCTTCAGTAGTACAATCACAACCCAACTAACCTACTGGTTTTCAATGGAAGATTATTGCTTACGGGACAACAGAAACTTACAACCTGCAATGGACTAAGGGGACTAGAATATCCAATCAAATTTTCCAAAGCTATCTCAAGTTGCAAAGAACTTATACTTGTATAAGATACAAACTCAAGAAAGAGAACTCATGCAAGCAACAGCATACAACAAATAATCAATTATACAATCGAAGCACGAAAACGCACACTAGTCTATAGAAAGAACAACGAAAGCACTCATGCAACTGTATCTTTTAACCATGATTTTCAAGATGATTGCTATTACGGAAGAATTTAGCAACGCAAATTAATTATCCATGCACAAAGCAGTTATCAGTGTATCTTATCAATAAAATACCAAGTGGAAAAGAAAAGGTAACTAGAGAAAAAACCCAACAAAAGAAGAGAACAGATTTCTGTTAGTATTTTCAATAACTGAAGGAGAAAGCATGATAAATCGAAGAGGATATGCATATTTTACCCTTCAAATTTCCACGGCATCTTTTACAGGCAGCAGTTCTGCAGTGCTTAATACACTGAACGTATTGAATATCACCCAGTGAAGTAACAATTTGAATTTATTTTACAATCTAACTCTTCAGCGTCTGTTGTGTCCCTTGAACTTTGATAGTAGATGGACATAGTGGCCTTTCTTCATCATACGCCTTATTATTTGATGCGCATCAGAAAGCTTTCCAGCATTACGCAAATTATTCAGTAGGGTTTTGTACACAAGAAAATTTGGATTACATCCTCTAGATTCCATTTCCTTCAGCATAGAGCATGCCTCGTCAAACTTTCCTGCCATACAATACCCTCGAATCATGGAATTGTAGGTAAATACATTTGGTAACTGACCATTGATGGTCATCTCATGAAACATTTCCTGAGCCTTCCCAAGGTAACCCGCCACAACATATCCAGTGATCATCACAGTGTAGCAAACAACATCCGCCATGCATCCATTGTTTAACATTTCATTAAAGAAGTACTCGCAAGCACCTAAATTACCAGCTCGACTAAGTCCATCTATCAGTGTAGTGAAGTGAAGAACACATGGATTCACGCCTACCTCCTTCATATGATTTAAAAGATCAAGCGCAGCAGGTGGATTGTTCCCTTTACCATGTACATGAAGAAGAATATTAAAAGTATGAAAATCAGGGCGGTGTCCGCTCCTGTCCATTTCAGCAAGCAGTCCATGAAATTGATCTAGCTTTCCTAATCTATATTTTGCACACATAACAATGTTATAAGTCAGAACATCGGGAGAATGATGCTTAGATAACATTTCCTGATATACCCACTCGATCAGTTTGTAGTGCCGCACAGCAAGAAGTGCGTGTAGAATTGCATTGTACGGGTGTTTAAATGGCCTGTAGTTAAATGTCTCTGACTTAATGAATCTTTCTACAATGTTTCTTTCCAGAACATTCCTGGCTAAACCTGCCTTACCACAGGTGCAAATAAATATGTTAAACGTCCGTGCTGTCGGAGGAATTCCGTCCCCAATCATCTTATTTAAAATTATCCACATATCCTTATACGCATAACATTCTCCGAATATTTCCATCATCAAATGATAAGTATTTGCTGTGTGCTTGTAATTATCCTGCAAACTAGACCAAACAAAAAATTTATAACTTATATTTGCACACCTTGCCTTGTCCTCATTATTTATGTTCCTCAAAATTCCAACAAGTACTTCTCGAACAAGAAGGCCCGAAACCTGTAAATGCAACTCACTTAAAGCCTCATCTGCATCAAACTCAGGACCATCACGTCGTAGAATATCAAGTGCTCTAGCAGCATCGAATCTCACATTCGCGAAAAATCTCTGCCTTCCCGATAAATGCTCTCTTCTATAAACATCATCCTCACCAAAATCCGAACCTAGACTTCTACAAATTCTATTTAAGGGTTCCTCAATATGATCAAACCCTGCATCACCTCTATCACAATCAAAACTAAAGTCACAGAATTTCCTACATATCACTGTAAAATTGAAAAATTTACGAACAACCCTGGTACCAAATAGGGCCACGGTGTTCATTGTACAAGTCTATCCAACCTTTTATGGCCATAACTTAATAGAACAAATCAAACATAACAATCCCAACAAAAATTCAAACTTGCTGCCCCTAGATAAATTTGGGAAATCAAAGGAGCCAAATTTACAAATACCCATCAAACAAAAATAAACCAATGCCCCAGAGTCGAATTCATAAATGATAATACAATAGGCCAAACTTGAAGCTTACCTATTACAGGTGTGTTATTGTTGTCATAAAATATATGTGTTTGGATGCTGCCTCCAGTGATTTGGTGTTGTTAGACTGGAGTGAAGAATGTAGTAAAACCCTCAACTCTGTTAGGGGTTAGAGAAAGGGTCGTTCGTCTGATACGATGTCGTTTCTTTTGATACAGCACCTCACATGCTTATTATTTTTACTCAACTAGTTTTTTTCTTTTATCATGATGATTCTCCTAACAAGGCATTCTTGGTTTACCTCATGCTACTGTTAATCGTTTTATAACCGTGTCGATATTGCATCGCTGTATTTTTATTAATTTTTATTATTGCCAGATAAAAAATACAGAAATTAAATTCGTATCATAATCATATATTCATAAACGTGTTACCGTACTGTACACATGTATTCTTTTTAGTTAATCATGCAGCTGAGTATCTTTTATTGCATATCAATGAAATTTCAATCTTCTAATAAGAAAAATAAAATAATTTTATTTTTTTTAGACTTAAAAATTGAGGAACAGCTAATAAAATTCACATTTTTATTCTTAACCCTTAAACCAAATCAAAATCACTACTTGCTCCTGATATTATTACAACGTTTCTTGTTTAAAGAATCAAAATTATGGAACTTTTTATATCCTCTAGATTCCATCTCTTTGAGCATATAACGTGCTTCGCTATACTTTCCTGCTCTGAAATAGCCTCTGATCATGGAGTTATAGGTAAATGCATTTGGTAACTGGCCCTGAAGTCTCATCTCATCAAACAATTTTTGAGCCTTGTCGAGCTCACCTGCTGCCATATATCCATTGATCATCACAGTATAGCAGACTACATCAGGCATGCACCCATTATTTCTCATTTCATCAAAAAAATACTTGCAAGCATCCAAGTTTCCAGCCCTACTAAGTCCATCGATCAATGTAGTGAAATGAAGAACACTAGGATCCACTCCCACCTCCTTCATATGATTCAAAAGATTAAGGGCTGCGACAGGGTTGTCTCCTTTACCTAGGAAATGGAGAAGAAGATTGTAAGTGTGAAAATCGGGGCTGAGTGTGCTCGTGGCTATATTTCGAAGTAATCCACGAAATTCGTCGAGCTTTCCTAACCTGTATTTTGCATACATAACAACGTTGTAAGTTAGAATATCGGGGAAATGTCCGCTGGATAACATTTTCTGATATACCAACTCGATCAGCTTGTAATGGCGTGTGTCGACAAGTGCGTGTAGGATTGCATTGTAGCAGTGCTTAAATGGCCTGTAGTTGAATGTCTTTAACTTGATGAATCTTTCCACTATAATTCTTTCCACATGGGCCTTGTGTAAACCTGCCGCACCTGAAGCCGAAATAAATATGTTAAATGTTCGCGCTGTAGGAGGAATGCCATCCTGAATCATCTCTGTGAGTAGTTCCAACATCTCTCCATGCACCTTACATTCCGCAAATATTTCCATAAGCAAGTGATATGAATTTGATGTGTGCTTGTAATTATCCTGCGACCTAGACCAATCAAAAAATTTATACCCCAAATTCGCAAACCTAGTTCTGCTTTCAGGATTTATGTTCCTCAAAATTCCAACAAGGACCTCTCTAACAAGAAGGCCAGAAACCTGTAGATTCAACTCAGTTAAAGCCTTTCTTGCATCAAATCCAGGGCCATCTCGTCTTAAAATATCAAGTACTCTAGCAGCATCAACCCTAGCATTTGCGCAAAATTTCTGCCTTCCCGACAAATGCTCTTGTCTATGACTATCATTCTCACCAAAATCGGAAGCCGAATTCCTCCAATCCCTTTTTAAGGGTTCCTCAATTAAATGAAACCCATCATCACCTCTATCGTCATCAAAACTAAAATCACATAATTTCCTCGAAATCACTTTAAATTTGAAAAATTTATGAACAACCCTGGTACCAAACAAAGTCACGGCACTCATTGCACAAGTCTATCCAACATATCGCCATAACCTTACAGAACTAATCAAACCCAACAATCATAACAGTTTCTAGACTTAGATAACTTCAAGGAACCAAATTCACAGATACCCATCATACGAAAAGGACTAACAACCCAGAAAGAGGATATAAATCAATGAAATTGAACTGATGGAACGAGAATACACAAAGCTGAGAGCTTACCTGGGTTTTTATTGCTGCTGTAAGAGGAAATGAATGTTTTTTGTGGGGCATCGGTTCTTGTCAGAGGTTTTGGTACTGTTGAGATAAAAGGGAAGTGAAGAATGAGGCACTAATCTAAAACCCTCGTCTGTTACAGGGTTTTGTTAGATACGACGTTTTTTCTAAAAGAACCAATGATGCCACGTAACTAGGTCTCTTTCGAAAATGTTTAGATTAATCTAATCACTTCAATAGTTTTTGTTTTCTGGAAAAATTATATCGTGCAAAACAAAGTATTATTGGGAAATATATTTTTAGAATATGAAAACTAAATATAGCTTGAACAATGATCAAATGTTAATTACAAATGTAATTCGCTAACAGAGTGTTTGTTAACTATTAGGATATTTGGAATAAAATTAAAAGTATATATTACAGTTTTTTAAGGTATTTATTAAAATATGTACCTCATTGTATATCATATTTTTGTAAGATATGATTATCTTATATAATGTTAAGATAAACATTCCGAATTAGTTGTATTATATAAATCTCTTTTTTTTCTTACTTTCTCCATCCCAATAAGATTAACAAATACTTAAAAAATATTTTTAAAATATATTTTATTTTTATCTTAAACATTCCTTATCTTAATCGAAAATCATCTCATCTCTATCTTATAAACATTATTTTAACTACTGCATTTAAACCATAATAATATGCAATTTTTTTTTGTAAATATTGTTTTTGTTTTTCTAATGGGATATATCTATATATATATATATATATATATATATATATATATATATATA
>CANYCX012370650.1:0-10609 GCA_948193385.1 Breynia disticha f. nivosa | reverse complement strand
TGATTTTCGAGTTGAGTCCCTTTTTGTGGATGTCATAAATCCTGGCGTTGGAATTCCGGTTGTGGCTTGATATAGATCCTTTAATCTGGACGAGCAGCGGGAAAGTTAAGTGGATGTAAGATCAAACAAAAGATTTGCACTGAAGCAAGTAGATGCAGTTTTCTGCGCGGGAAGAAGTAGAATTTAGTTACCTTGGCATGCTGATAAAAAGAGCAATCACTGAAACCCCAACAATGAGAGGTAGCACGGGAGCCGTTGTTAATTCCTGAAACACGGTCAAAATAAACAAGTTATCAAAATATTTGTGCAACATAAGAATTGTCAATTTCTACAATAACACGATTTATGAATATGTGTTTATGACACCACAAGAATGACACGAATTCAAAGTTTGTAATATTTTATGTCACCAATAATGATATTTGATTAAAAAAATAGTATGACACGATAACGACACAACTAACATGAATTAACAGCTGTTGGAGATGACTCATTCGCATTTCGGATGTTTGTGAATTGTAAAGTGAGATTTGCTTAAAAATGATCTTTAGTACAGAACATTAAACAAACCTGTTTGTGGTGATCCTCCTCGAAGTAGAATCGCAAAGGACCTACATGGATTTGGGTAGTCTTCTCCAAGTCAATCTCGATAATATCTGATTCAAATTTGTGGGTGCTGGATTGAACACTTGAACGGAGTCGCACAAGGTGTTTACACCTTGGCAAGTTCTTCACTTGGAAGAAGTTGGAGAGTGGGAGCGGGAAGACAGACTCTATTTTAGATTCATCACTAGCTGACTTAACCTCTACCAAAAGATGTGAATGTAGCTCGTCATTCCTCTTCCCTTCAACATGGCAACTCACAATGGTTGTCTCAGGTTGTTCAAAGACCACAAAATCCACGTCTTTGATGTCCTCCAATCCAACCTGCAGCAAGTACCAACACATGTTGGAAGTGTTTATTTCGTCGCCTAAAGATCCCAATAATATCATACTAGAGGAAAATGTCAAAAAAGCTGGGATGAACACCAAAAACTAACTTTAACGGGAACAGATTCCGGTGATGCACGCTCAATTCGAGCATTTCCCGAGCTATCCCTTTTTACAACTTTAATCGCATAAGTCGTGTCAGGGAGAAGCCCTCTTAACCTATAACTTCCAGTAGAATCTGTCACAGTCTCTTCATAGTAGCCTTTTGACTCTGACCGAGCTTCAATTGTAACACCTTCTTTTGGCTGGCCTGACAATAGCTTAATCGTGCCTGTAGCGCTGCACAAGGGACGATCATATTAAAGCCTCCCAGATATTTTTTTATAAGTGCCTTCCAGATATGTAAGATAACCAAACTTTAACTAAGGAAAAGGAATCATTATTAGTGAAAGGGAAAATATGCATTGATAAATTTTTCTTCCAGTATGTTTGCAAATATCATGAGAAAACAACGCTATCCCATCATCATAAGAAAATCATATAAATGATTGATGGAAAAGAATGGAATTTCATTGGCACCTGTAAGCAACCCGGGTAGCTTGAAAAGTGACTTCTCTAGAATCTCCAGAGCCAAGTTCAATTGTCTCTGCAGAAGGTGAGAAAGCATATTCCTGTGTCGACCAATAAGAAAATTGAATAGGTGAAATTTAGAGTAATTCTCGGCTCGAGACTGCAACAAGGGTAGGGTTCACTCAAATCTATTCTTCGAACTTCACGCAGAAACAGTGTTTAAAAGAAAAAATATATACATGAAAGGACCGAACAAAATTGATATTTCAAAGTTCAATTTTAAAGTAAATGACTTAGTTAATAGAGTGGATTCTACTACATGCCCAAAATTTACAATCTGTTGCATCTGGATTAATGCTTATCTAGCTTCATATACGGATAAAAGAGGCAATACAATGATATTTGATAAATAATGGTAAAACTACAATGAGGACAACAATCCTACAGTGAAAGGCGGGGAAAGACGCTAAATAAAAAATCATACAAATGTGACAAAATAGCTCAGAATTGAACCAGCCATATGTTTCAAATCAGACAGATGTAGAAGATAATTAAGACTCATTTCACTTTCTCTACCTTCAATAGAGCGCGCAAGTAGAAAACACCGGGAAATAAGTTCTCAAATAAGAATGTTCCACCAGCCCCAGACGCTGAATTGTTCCTATAACCATCATCACCACTCAGGGATAACAGCACAGAAGGAATAGGTTCATCAGCATTCCCTTCAGAATGCATAGTTACAGAAATTTGACCCAGCTTCTGGCAAGAAAATGAATGAGGTCCTACACGTTTAAGATGATAGCCCGGCTGCATCAATTAAGAGGCATATCAGGTAAAGAAATTGCAATAAACTCTAAGTACTTCCAAAAGAATAGAAAATATAGGAAAAATACAAAAGACAAAAAGATACTATCTATGCTACACAAATCAAGTAAAAACAAATTGTCAATATATATCCCAACAAACCTTTGAGGCCTCAACTGTGTAAGTTATATCATCATATAGAGGCCCTGCAACAAAGGAGCCGTCTGGTTCTGAGGTAGTTTCAAGTGCTACTTCACCTTTCTTGACAGTAATAAACTTGCTGTGTTCCTGGGCAATGATTTTAATATAAACTCCAGAGAGAGCAGGGGAAACCAATCCTTCTATATACAATCCTGGTCGGCCAGAAAATGGAGGAATTGAAGCTTGACAGCCATCACTTTTCACCAAGACCTAACAAGAAATGAGTTTCAAATACTAAATTTGACAGAAATCCCGGGGAAACAAGGAAAAGAAAAATTACACTCAATACTTACAGGATGTTCCCTAGGGTAAAACAGGATCTTTTTTTCCCCATTATTCCTGAAAAAAAACAAAATTCATGATGAAGGCACAAATCAAGTGGTGACAAGAATTATGAGAAAACTTAAAATTTGCATTAAAGAAAAGAAAATGGCAATTGAACTTCACGAAGTTTCGAGAATCACACAGAAGATATTTAGAGAAAGATAAAGGTGAAGGAAAGGAAACCCAAAGCCGAATCACTTCAGCACAAACACTAGAGAATTTAATAGCGAGTGTACTCAGCAAATAGGCATACCTCAAGTCATGTGGAACAAAGGTAAGTTTTTCTCCAAGATTAGCCCACACAGAATACTCATACGTGAAAGTTCTTGTTTGTTCATTTTCACCAGATGCAAGGCCGGCAACTGTTCTGTCAATAACGCTCCCTTGAACATTAACAATATCTAAATCAATCTTATCAGGTATCTCGTGACCCCCACTATCAACATTGATTTTTCCCTTTAGTTGATACTTCTCTCCCCTCAAATAGATAGGCTACACACACAAAATGAGACAGATATGCAGGGAAGAATCATTTACCATTCTTTTCAAGCATCACATTGAAAGTCACTTAAAAAATTGAGGAAAAGAGCTGATTACCATAGGATCAGATGTGTCAATCTTCACTGAAGAGCTTCCAAAGAAAATACAAGAGTCAACAAAATGGAGCTCGTGCACTCCAGGAGTTTCTACACAAATACGCTGTGGTCCCTTCTGCAACAATGGAAAGACAATCATTGTAATTAAGCATATAGGCATTGAGTTTCCCATAATTGCATGAAGTCCAAATTTGGGTTTAAAGGAAAAAAGAACCTTAATCTTCAGATTAATGGGTAATCCATCTGGATAAGTCAAGGAAACATCTACATCATGGGTAGAGATAACATTAACCCAGTAACCTTTTTGAATAAATTTAATATCCTTAACATCATTAGCTCCAACATCGACATCAATGAAGTTCTGCTCCCAGCACCAGTTATCTTCACTGCTCGATTCAGAGGAACTCTGTTTGACCTAAAAATAACACATCAAATGAAAATGTTAGAAGAATAAAACATCCACATTCCAGTGAATTGAAAGATTGGCTTAAAAGGATAAGTTTACCTCAATCCTGTATCTTCCAGGTAAGACATCTGAAAAGTGAAACTCACTACTACCTTCAGTCAAACTGACTGTCTTCCTCCCTTGATTGTGCTTACCAGCAGACTTGAAAAGGCTAACTGAAACAGATGGACCACAACTTTCCTTGCAACTTATAGATCCATGCACATTGACCAAGGCCTATTTTCAAAGGCAAAACTCAGTAAGAAGTAATTTCACCAAGAAAATAAATAAAGAACCAGAGATTGAACCAAAGGCACACTAAGCACTCTTGCAAACTTTATGAAAGAGAAGGCAAATGGTAACAAAGCTTTGTAAGCAGGCTCATCTAAATCTCAATAAAGGAAAATCTAAAGTGTACTTCCCTATCGTTTAAAATCAAAAAAAAAATCTGTCAATTAGATTCAGGAAATAGCTGTTGTGAGACCAAAGCAACAAGTGCATGCCAATCTGCTGTAGGTTTAATTTTTCTGTGATGCTAAAGCCTAAGCAAGAAGCAACACAACAATGATAAATGGTGTTAGTGAAGTTACCTGAGAAAAATCTACATTAAATATTGGAGCTTTGACCACAACATCAATATGAGATGGCAAAAACAGAAGTTCAGGAGCACTCTCAGGTTTAGCTGCTAAAGCAGATAAGCGGTATTCACCTGGTGGAACCTAAAAAGATCATGCAGAAGAAACATATTAGCCCCACCATAATGAAGAAAAGATAATGTTGGCAATATAATTAATAACACCAGTACTATAACATAAGTGCTACATTTGTACTCCAGAACAAAGTACCTCAAAGCAAAATTTTCCATTTCCATCTGTCTGTCTCACTTGAGGTTTGACGTTCTCTGGTCCATGAGTCAAAGCTACCTACAAATCATGAGAAAACAATCAGAATCAGCACATTTCTGTCTAAACTGAAAAAAAAAATCCATTTAATATCCTCTTGTCAGTATCCCTTGAAGTTTTAGTTGAAATAAGAAATATTACCTTTGCCTTAAGACCAGTGCCAACAATCCTAACCACACCACAAACATCATAGGAAACCGCTTTAATATCAGCAATTGATGCCATGTTTGGCAATACCATATACTCCTTCAAACTGTCAAATTTATAATGTTCCTTCTTGGCTTCTATTGTGTAATGATTTGAGGTAACCTATTGAAAGAAGCATTAAATTAACAATTTGTGGTCAACAAACAAAAGAAGCAGATAAACCTCCACATGCAACACAGCCTTGAAATTCTCAAAAAACTAATCAGACATATCTTAATATAACCAAAAAGTTTTCTGCGCCAGGAAGATCAAGTTCATTGATTCATTTATGCTAATAGCAGTGATCATTTAAAGAAAGACGAAACATTAACTAAAGTATCGGCTAATTTTTGTAGAGGAAATTATAAACCATGAAATCATTTTTACAATCAAAGTTGCATAATGCAAGGCTAACTAATATGGTCAGGTATCTCGATCAAAATTGAGAAGTGAAACTCTTCAACACCCTAGTCATTTAATAACCAAGGAAAAACACTATAGCAGAACAAACTTGCTAACATAGCAAAACATGTTTCCACAGAATAACATGCAGCAACCACATAAAACCAAAATGCCACAGAATAGCTGACAGTCACAGAGTATAGACAATAAATCAGAGTAACAAATGTAATTAGTACTCCCTCCGTCCCTTAAAGATAGACACTCTTTCCACATATAGTGTCCCAATATATAGGCATACTTACCTTTTTAAGTTCATTTATGATAAACACAATGACATTTTTAACCTCATTTATGATATTTTTTTAATGGTGAGGTGTTTTCCAATAAAATTTTTAATGGCATAATAGTAATAATACATAATTTGACTAACTTTAACTACCACAACTATCAATTTCTTAAAAACCGTAAAAGTCAAACTGTGCTTATTTTTAAGGGACAAAGGGAGTAAAAGTTATCAATAAAAAATTGAGAAAATGAATAACAAGATATACCCGGTCAAGCTTGTAATGCCCTTCTCTATCAGTTGCTGATCTTTCAAGACCATCAACAAAAATCTTGACACCCTCAACTCCCATGCCATTCCCATCAATAACACGGCCTCCAACAGAAAAACCAGTAACCTATGTTAACCAATAACAGAAACAGGAAAATTAAGCTGAATAAGTGTGCTTAATTGCAGATACAAATTTGAATGATGGGAACAAAGAAAACACTAGAGCTCCTTAAAAAGAAAAAATGCATGCTAACAATTGTTCTGTCATGTCCTCCAACCATGGTGATGTAACCTACATAGATTGAATTTATGATTGATGAAATGAAACACTCATATGAAAATGGACAAAGAAGGCATAAGCTTGAACCAAAGTAATTCAGGCCACTCAAACATGTTGTGATAATTGTATTAAACTCATGTGAACCACTCCAGATGTGAAACCCGAGTGATTCAACATTATGGAGGAACAATTGTCATTAATTCACATAAAATTGCTCATGTAACATAAAAGGCATTCCACAATTCCGGCGAATAGTACAAAATAATATTGAGATGGTGGTCAACTGATGTAAGAAAGGAGATTAGCGTGGACCATACCTGAAACTTTTGAGGAACAGTCACATGTTGATGCTCAACCAAAACTGACAGAACAGGAGGAGATACGTCGAACACTGTATTTTCACCTTTGTAAAATGGGACGAGCTCATATTTTCCTGTACAAGAAAAGTCAAATCATAGAGTGTTGTCAACATAGGTAAAAGCAGCAACATTTGCCTTATGCCTTAGCAGCTGGTTTAAAACAGTAAAGTAGAGATTCTCAAGTCTTAATCCAAACAATAACTTCAACCAAGATAGGCTATTGAATGAAATTCTCGGCTATTAAACAGAATTCCAAACACGCAAAACAAAAAAATTACAATAATGAACTTATCTATGATGATTCATCAGACATCATATTCTCTATTACCAAACTTCAATATATTAGTTTTTTCAGCATATTCAAAAATAATGAAAGTTAAGCATTAGAAAAATCTTTCATACATCATTGAAATTTTCTTTCAAATAAACATAAATATAGAAATAAAAACCACACAAATTCTCAAATGCATGATAAACAAATCAAACCAGAGCAATATATGGTTAAAATAGAAAATAATTACCACAAGGTACAGATTTAAAGGAGAACATTCCATCAGCATCAGATACGGCATGACAAAGAGGTTTCCTTTGTCCTTCGACATCACCAGAGCCTTGAGGACAATGTACTTCTGAGACATCATCTGAATAGAGATAAATGTGAACTCCCAATATTGGATTTCCCTGAGAATAGCAAAGTTACAAAAGTCAGATATCAATAAGAGGTAAAAGAGAAGTTCACAAACTTTTGAAATCTAACAGATATCAGTAACTGAAAATTGACCAAACAACTAGATATCAACCTCAAAATTAGTCTGAGACGGTATATGTTATTTTACAAGCATCTTTTTTCTCAAAGTTGAAATTTGATAATATTTGTGGTATTGAGCAACTGAAGTTAATGAGTTTTTGTACCTGAGCAACAACAGATCCACGGAGATCATATCCAGGAACAAAGAAAATGTCATTGACAATGCCATTTTCGAATCCAAGTTCCACCTGCAGGAAGGGAATTATCAAATAAAGAGCTCGCTTACTGGAGCAAGATCAAGAAAGGGAGAGGCACACATGCACAAAAAGTAAAAGAAAGAGCCTATAACCTCTGCAGAACCTCGAAGTTCAACATTTAAATCAGGATGTGAAGCACGAAGTTTGTATTTTCCTGCAACCAATCATGTAACAAAAGCATAGAAACAGAGGACGCTGTCATATAGTCTTCAAAGGATTTATTTACAAAATAAATTCAGCCATATTTCAGATTGATGACTAGGTCACGAAACTGTAGCAAAATTCTTCTCATAATATAAATTTTATAGCAGTTGAACATTTCAGAAATGGAAATGTTTAAGCTGCCAGATGCATGAGAAACTGCAATGATCTGCAAAAACGATAATTCTTTGGAAATTTTTTAAAACAACTATCATGAATGCCTTAAGGATCGAATAAATCTCTTTGTAGGAGAAAAAAAAAGACTAAGAGATATCAGGAGGAAAAAAAAAGTAGACAAAAAAGGAAAACAGATGTGGATAAATCTCCATACCTGGAATTACATTAGTAAACAAGTAAGTTCCAGTCGATGATGTTAGAACAGATGAAATAACTTCATCATTAAGAGACAAAAGTTCAACATTAACATTTGAAGGACCCCCATCTTTGAATGAACAGCTCTCTCCACCAATGGCATCAACAACTCTACCAGAAATAGTGAACCTATAAAGAACCGTAATTGAAAAAGTAAATCATTTCATCACCATGCACAATACCTGCCACACAAGACAGATTTGTACTCAACAAACAAACAAACCCAGTAAATCGGAAATTAATATCCTCATTGTGGTTACAGCCAGAATCATCAATTACTACAGGAAACTTTTCCGGGTCCCATGACCACCCTTCTGGCCCTTTGACTTGTATCACAAACGAACCCTGAATGAATACATAACAACAACGAAATCAGAGAAGAGAAACGTCTTTGTACGCACAGATTACATAAATTGCCACCAACACGTCATTTGCACTCTCCCATCAAAATGTGAGGCATCAAAGAGAAAGTTAACATTATCAATAAAGCACGACAAATCTAAATTAAAACTGAGTAACATAGTTCACGAAAAAAAGTTTCCTTGGCATTTCACTACGAATCATACACAAACACAACACGGAAACCACTAACAAACATAAACAACTGCATGTTTACTTCAATAAATCACCTTATCATAAACCGGAATGAAGTAATAACCATTAGGAGAACACTGAGTTCGCTCCTTAACTAATCCATCAACAGTACGAAGTTCGACCTGACGTCACCAAACAAAATTTCACCAATCAACTTCTTCAAAAAAAAAAACACACAAATCCGAATAACTGAAGTTACAATTACGTACCGTCACGTGAGAATAGTCAAGTTTCGTGTCAGTTACTTTCCTCGACCGAATCAAAGACGAACTCGCCTGAAAACTAAGATCCACGTTAAAAATAAAATCAAGCTAATATTAAAGTAAGCCGAATAATAATGAATTCTAAAGAGAATAACCTCAACGAATCCGCCACAACCGTGGATTGTATTAGCTGAGGTATATGAAACTAAGCAAAATGCGATTAATGAGTAGATGAGAAAGTCTCTGAGCTTCATTGCTTGGAGAGTGAGGATCTGGTAATGAATTTTCAGTAAAGAGTTTTATGTCATCTAGAATACTGCCATTTTATTTTAGTGTGTGTGAGACTCGTGTTTATGTTGTGTGGGTTTTGGGTTTAGGAGTCGCTGGTTTAGTCGCGGTTCTTAGTGTGCGCGGGTTGTAATTGGTAGACCCGACCCGACCCGACCCAACGAGTAGATGCCATGCTCCTCTAGTTGAATAAAAAATATCTGATGTCCCTGAACTGTTAATGTTTTTTAGTTTTGGTGTCTGACGTTTGGAAATGTTGGTTTTAGACGCTCAAGTCAACACTCTAAATGGATGGTGTTTGTTAATCTTTAGATGAAATAAGAAGTTTGTCCCAAATTTTTACCTTTTCAAGTTATTTGTCAAACAAACAACAATCATTTGAAATAAAATACTATTTTAATTTTCCAATAAATAGATATTTTGAAAATAAATCAAAAAAATCCCATATTTCACTAAATAAGGATAAAATAATTAAAATAATTAATATATCTAAATGTATATTATTTTTCTTACTCTTAACTACAAACTTATTCTCTCTCCTTATTCTCATTAATATGAAAATATTAACAAAGAGTTGATAACAAAAATTGTGTTGCATTACAACTTTATCTTACAAATTTTCCATCACGGTCTTATAAATTTCTTATCCATAATTTATGAATGCTAATTTAACAAACGCCATATAGGCGAGAGCTTTTATGATATTTTTTCTTCATATATGTATTTGTTTATCTCATCATCTTAAGTTTTTTTTTCTCTTTTTCACCCTTATAAAATGTGAATTGTGTTTTATTTGAAAAAATAAACCACTATTAACTATTTTTATCATGTAAATGATGAGCATGTATTTTAAATTTCAATATTAACAATTTTTTTGGGAGAAAGAGGATATTACTCATTAGTTATTGTTGATATCTTTTATTTGTCTTGGATGATTGCCTTAGAAGTTACAAGATTCAAAATTTATATGTGAATTTTAATATTTATAAAACAAATTTATATATATTTTTGTTAATATAAATTTTTAACTTGAATATGTTGAATTGTTACGTGTACTTACTGATTTGTAAATATTAATTTTTTATCAAATTTTATGGTTTTAAATTGAATATTTATTTAATGACAAAATTATATAAACTTTATATATCACAATAGTGAGATATATTTGTAAATTAATAAATAAAAATTAAAAATATTCTATTAATTTAAATTTATTATAAATTATTAACTTGATATATACTAAATTATTATTATAACGCTCTCCATTTCTCGAAATTTTAAGGTTTTAAAATGAATAATTCATAATTTGGGAATAAATTTTTCGCAAAGATATTTTAATTGTAAAATGTTGGAAGAGTGTAGAAAATGTTAAGGATTAAAAAACGGACTAAGGT
>CANYCX012370483.1:0-13420 GCA_948193385.1 Breynia disticha f. nivosa | reverse complement strand
TAGGGTTTGATTTTGAGTATATGTGTACATGACAATGCATACATTCAGTTATCTGTATTTTGCTGGGTTATTATTGAAAATAGAATCGATAGGATTTCTATTTCTTTCATAACCTAGAAACTATTTGTAAAATATTTTGTATATATGTATATATATGTGTTTATCAAAGGTGGACTTTATGAAATGTCCTTCAATATTTATTCCTTAATATTGTTTTATATTATTTCTTAAATAAATTGGTATTTGATTTCCGGGTTCAAGTATCACTTTCAGGAGGGAAGTATACGTGAGTGATGTTTGAATTCGGGGGTCACATACATTCCAAAAATATTATTTTAAATACAATTTATAAAAATTAAAATAAAAAAGACATTATAGCCTTCAATGTTCGAGCAAAAAAATTAAATTAAATCATAAATTAAATAAAAATTCATTTAATGTGAAATTAAATATATTATTTTTATTGCAAATTTATAAAATTTATAAAATTAATAAAATCAAATAATAAAATTTATATAAATAATAAATTCTTAAGTAATCATATTTTATGATAATTTTATTTGACTTGTTACCACAGTGATAAATTAGTTTAAAATTTTATTTTTATTTATTCATTTCCATAAAAGTTACTACTTATGGAATATATAACTAATATATAAATAAATTTTTACTTTTAAATGTAAAAAAATCAAAAAAATAACATATCATCATGCATTAATAATCAATATATTCAGCTTTATATAATATGTAGATATAAATTCTTACCAAGTAAAATACAAAATTTCATGTTATGAAAAAGTACATAAACTAATTAAGGTAAAAATCAAATAGAAATGATATTACAATATTTAATACCTTAAATGTATTTATTTTTTAATTTTAATTTCAAAAATTCACAAAATTACACATCAGTATGTATTAGTTGCATTGTATTCAATTTTATAATAATATATAAATACAAATTCTTACTAAGTAAAGTACATATTTCATGTTACAAAAAAATATTTAAACTAATTAAGGTAAAACCAAATAAAAATGATCTTTACAATATTTAATACATTAAATAGATTTATTTTTTAATTTTAATTTTAAAAAATCTACAAAATTATACATCAGCATGTATGAATTGTAGTGTATTATGCTTTACATTAAATATAGATTCTTACTAAGTAAAGTGTATAATTTCATATTATGAAAAATTACATAAACTAATTAAGGTAAAAATCAAATAGAAATGATATTTATAATATTTAATACTTAAATGTATTTATTGTTTTTTATTTTAATTTCAAAAAAAATCCATAAAATTGCACATCAACATATATTAATTGTAGTGTATTATGCCTTATATTAATATATGGATATATAGATGATTCTTTCCCATTATACAAATTACCAAATCATGATTTCTTTAAAGATCTTCTAGAAATTTTCTTTCATGCATATGGACACGAAATTTTATATATGGTAAAAATGATTCCAGTTTTATTATAATAATATCATATCAACAACAGCACTAATGGAGCTTTATATATATACATGCATATATATCTTTCTGAAGCCACCTTCTATAAACACTGGTAACAGACCAATCTGTAATTTAATACTTTACATGCAAATTGAGATTTGATTCTCTGAACACTGGTAACAGACGAATCTGTAATTTAATCGCGTTTCATGTACATGCATGTATAGCCTTGCCTATATATATCAGATGCGACCTTCAATCTGATAGATATATTAAGAAGAAAAGGATAACATGAGAAATCTCTGCCTATATTTTATCCTTCTTTGTCTTCTCTTCCACTGTTCATTGAGCAATCTTCTCATTGATCAGAACTGTGAAGAAGCATCAAAGAAAGACGTAAAGGTGACTTATGATTTCTGCATCAAGTCAATTGAATCCAACCCAAAGAGCCAAAGCGTTTCAACACTTGAAGAACTAACACTCATCTCTGCAGAAAATACCAAGTCGAATTTAACCAACGTTATCTCATACATTTCACAGCTTTTGGATGACGAGCACTTGGAGACAGACATTAGAGAGGGGTTGGAAGAATGTTACGGGTTCTACTCTGGAGAGGTTTCTCAAATAGATGGTGCCTTGAACGCCTTGATAGCGAAAGATTATGAAACAGCATCTAGGTATTATAGGGTAGCGTGGGAAGCAGCAAGTCTTTGTGACGATCATTTTTTTACCGGGAGGTGTCCGATAACCAAGGAAAATCATGATTACTATGAGTTAGATGTAATTAGTCTTCTTTTCACTGATAAGATACTAGGTTTTTGAGGTCCTAGTTAAAATAAATAGTATCAGGTTGTTTGAAGTCTTAGATAAAATAAATAATATGATTTTTTTACGTTAAAAATTATATTTTAAAAGTTTTTATGTCCTCTCCTTAATTTGAGTTTCACTCTAATGTCCTAAAGGATATGAGTATGTAAATCAACTTCAGGATATGGTTCACAATTAGTCGGAGGAATCACTATAAGTGTTCACCTTTGAGCTGTGAGCAAAAAAAAGAGTGAATACCCTGAGAAGCAAACAGAGAGACTAAAAATCTCAAAAGTAATGGTTGAAAAAGAAAAAAAAAAGAAAAAAAATGAAAAAAACAGAGAAAAGAGAAAGAAAATTATTATTATACATTTTTGTGTGTGCTTTGGTGGAAGACTTGCATGTATGACTTACATCTACAAGAAAAAAAGTCTATAACGATGGGAAATTTGGTCGTTAAAAAGAGAGATTCGGTCGTGAATAATCTTTAACGACCAAATTTTATCCCCTCGTCGCCCCTCGTTGTTGGGCTTCTCGTTAAAGGTTTTTAACAACCACATAACTTATGGTCGTGACACATCATTGACGACCGCTTCCTATTTGGCCGTAAAAGCTTTTAGCGAGAAATATTTTGGTCTTTAAAACGTTTTAACGACCATTTATACTTTCGTTAAAAGCTTTGATTTCGGTCGCTAATACAATAAACTAGCCGTTAATTGAAACAAACAACAACCAACAATTTGGTTGTTATTGCTCAATAACCACTCATTATTCCTCGTTATTAGTATTATATTTTGGTTGTTAAAAATTCAAAAATAGTCCATGATAATAATTTTTAACGACCAAATTCGTGGTTATTAAAGAAATTTAGTAGAGATTATTTGATTGTCAGTTAGTCGTAACATATTACTTTTTTTGTTTTTGATAATTCATTTTTAAAAATTAAACAATAAATAATAATCAAATACACACATAATTAATAAAAAAATTTATATATTAAAAATAAGTAATAATAAATTCAAACAAAAATCATTCTATTAAGTAATTCAAGTAAATAATATGATCTCTCCAAAATTAAAATAAAATATTTCCACTAGATTCTGGTTCTGGGCAAGTAATTTAGGAATGGTTGCTCCATGTTTGACAAGCACTGAGATTAATCTTCCATATCAGCATGCAAATCCAATAATGCTTCTAAGATACCTTAAGCAGCAGCTTCGCATGTGGCATGCCGCTACAAAAAGATTTGGTTCAGATAACGACAGGTTTCCAATTTACTTTAAGCGATAGCAGCTTCTTCTCAGTAAATTGTGCAATGGAAGATGGATCAAAATTATCAATCCTGAAGTAACCAGTAACACAAAAAGAATGTCACAAAACAATTTTGATGTATACAAAAAACTAAAAATGATGTACCTGAAAATATCTCCCATGTGAAGAATTGTAGGTCAGCTTAACTCTGCTAAAGCCTGTGAAAGAACAAGTAACTTGAACAACTTCTGATAAAGAACAAATAACTTGAACTTCTGATAATCCCAGACACGATGATTCTAAACACGAGGAGATCTTGGAGGAGTAGAACATGAGCTAGTCTTTGCATGAGATGCAAAAGACTTGTTATGTTGTACATTAATCCTAAAAAACATGAGATCTTGCACCATCACATGAAGTAGATCATTATCATCAACAAGAGTAACTAAATCCCCATTTTCATAGACATAAGTCAAATTAATATTAACATCAATGTGAAAATTAAACAGGTCAAAGATTTTTCCCTCAGGTCATTCAATTAAAGATCAAGATAATCAGTTAACTTTAGTGGACTATACTCATTCAATTAAAGATCAAGATAACCAGATAAAGATTAAACTGCCTAATTTTGCATATTTCAGCTACAAAATGATGCGGCAAACAAAAATCTATCTTAATGTAAGTACAAAGATCAAATCTTTTTCTACAAATAAGAACCCATTATCAACAATTTTACACAATTTTAATCAACTGGTATGATTATCTCACACAAATATTACCACATAAATCAGTAAGTTCAGGAACTATCATTAATTCTTTCATTTTGAGAAACAACCTAATGTAGACTGTATAAGCCTCCAAAACTAATTCAGTTCCCAGCTACCTTCCCTAGTCCCCCCCTCTCTCCTTTTATAAGTCTAAATCTAAAAATACACTACTCTAGAATAATCTCTATAACTAACTCAATATTATCAATATTCTCCTAATACTAACATCATTATTTAGATTTTAGACAAATTGAACCCTATAAGAACAGCATGTGTTATACCAATTTCTTTAACTTAATATAAACTACACACATCTTAATCACCAAGATGAGCCTTACCAGATTAAATGTCAGCAAACATGAACCAAGTACGAAGCAGGCATTTCAACAAATATAGTTATTATAAACAAGGAGAATAGTCAGAAAAGAATAGGTAGAATACAATCCATCAGCGTAGAAGTTGATGGATACATACAGATCAGGTCCCTAGGAAATAAATTTCATGACTTGCATGGTATTCAGTCTATATAAATTCCCATATCTTGAAACTTGAAGATATTATCAGTTCAATTTATCCATCATGAACATACGGCCTCAACTCACTACCAAACTTACTAGCATGAAAATAATAAAGAAACCATAATCAAGATATGCACATACCTACATACCTTTTCCTCTTGTTTCCACAACACGCTTATCGCTGTATCGCATATTCATAAGAGCATTTCCTAGAGTTGGATTATCAATGCATGGATAAGGTCTGCTGTTTAATGTTGCAGAATTATCCAACCACTGTGACCGATTATTAACTGGACTTATAGTTAAAGCACAAAGTGCACTATCACCAAGCTTCGCAAAAGAAGACAAAGATAAAAGAACTAAAAACCCACCAGAGTAATTGAAATTGGACCTAACAGAAGAGCTGATGCACATTAAAAAAGAAATCAAATTTCAATTCCCAACAAAATAAAAGAAATCAATACAAGCTTCTGTGATTACAATTCATTTGACATTTGACATTTTGGTATTAAACATGAAACAAATCAAATTCCAATTCCATAAAAAATAATAACGCCAAAACATTAAAATTAAAATACAACATATTGCTAGTATATAACTAAGAAGTATCTAAAAATGAGAAAAAGCAAAAAATTTTCCTCTCGCTCAGCCTCCTCCAAAAAAGATTCCATTTGAAGAAGAAAAAAACCAAATTGCACTGATGGAAGCCTCGGTCACAAGTACATAAGCTGAACAAAACAAGGTTTCTAGTATCAAGAAGTCTTAAAGAAACCAAAGAGAGTGCTGAATAAGTGTTTCTGGACCAAACAGTAGAGTTTCAAGAAGCCTTAAACAAACCAAAACGAGTGTTGAATCACATGTATGACAATTTAACTACTTCACTCATTCACTCTCCTTAAAGTGGCAACAAGCCTTACTCAAAAAGCCACCGGTTCACTCCTCTCCTCAGCCCTAAAATTTTACCAACATTCCTGGTTTCCTCTAAAATACTGAATTTCAATATTACCTTATCATGTACTATCAAACCAACCAAAATCAATTTACTATAACTAAAACTAAATAATATGCTTTTTTACACATGAAATGGCACTTCATTTTAACGAAATTTTAGATCGAATATCACAATAAAACTAAAAACAAGAAAGTTCTATAAGAATCATTAAATTAAGAGAGAAATCTAACCGTGTATATGATCCTCTAATGAACCGTTTGGCGGCCCAGCAACGAAAAGTTCAATCTCACACACCAAGGGTTGAACAAATCTCCACGCTTCATTACAAATGGTTAAGGAGTAGTCACCGTTCGTCTAGCATTTGGGGATCTTTGATGGTAACTATTATAGAAGGGATGGCAAGTGGGTTAGTTTGTAATTGAAAGACACTACTTTGAAGATATGAAATTGGGTTTCGCAGCCACTCATACGACTAAGTCATCGTTGTAGAGTGAATCGTAGAGTCAAAGTAATGGATTGTTTATAATTGAAAGAGATGACAATGAGAGGAGGAATGGGGTTCTGACAATATAACCTAATTTGTTTATAGTTGGGAGTTAGGTCTTTCGTGTGTTGATGCCTAACAATTTTAATTAATTTTGTTCAGAAAAAAAGTTTAATTCGGCGCCAAAATACATTCTTGGTTATATTTAAATTTTTTATCTTTAACTAGGGAATTTATATTTTTAACCACCGAATATTAAGCTTCTCGTTATTTAAAGTCTTATTTTATTTATCAACCTTTTTTAACGACAAAAAATAACCTCTTGTTAGTTTTAACGACCAATTTTTTATCCCTCGTAAAAAGTTTGGTTGTTAAAAGTATACATATAGCCACTTTTCTTTATTATGTCATGTTTGTTATTGATGATAACATAGTTGATTTCATCGAGCTAACATATGTATATTGATGTACACACAGTCTTGGTTTATTGTCATGATTCTACAGTGGATTTACAAAATTATCTATATTTTATTTTAAAATTGAGGTGCATTTAATTGCTATTTGTACATGCTTATAGTTTACCTTTGAGATTTGCTAAGCTTAGTTTTTACTCTAAGTTTTGAATTGTTGAGTTTCTTTGTGATACAATGTTTTGAATCATGTTTTACTCGAGGATGAGTAAAAGCTAAGTATGAGATTGTTTGATGGGTTGTATTTTAGACATGTTTTTATAGTACAATTCATTGTATTTTATGTATGCATTTAGATTAATTTTGAGGATATGAACATTAATTTATGTTTTGTATGTCTTTGATCTTATTAGATTATTTTATAAACAATTAATGCAAATTTATTGTGAAAAGGAGTCCACAATCTCTCAAGCACAGGCGTCATGGGCATGCAGAATGCGACGTTATGGGCATGACGTAGGAAGGTGCGTGGAAACGGGCTGATTGTCACTCAAACGATGTTGGGTCTGCCAAACCACGTGGCCCACTCTCCCTAACCAGCAAATGACGAGATTTTAGAATCTCCTAGGGTTATTTTGGAGCCTTAACATGATATATAAGCATCCTTTAGACTAGGAAACAACTCTTTTTCCAATTTTGAATCTTAGACAATTTGAAAGTAATTTTTGGAGATTAATTGGTACTCTCTTTCATTTTATTATTTTTTTCTTATGTTTTGTTTGAACTTAGCATGTCAGGCTAAATCCTGACTCTATTTGAGATATTCTGAGGTTTAATTTATTGTTTGTGAGACTTTTGTTCTTGAATTGATTTATTGAGTTTAAGTATTTATTCAATTTTTGATTATTGGTTTTATTATGGTCATATCAATTGGATTGAGAGGGCCCCTTAAGTTAATTGTTATGATAATAGGTTGCTAGTTGAGAATTGTGTGTGTCCATAGTTCTTGACAGAATAGTAGCAGATTAATAATGATGTCAATGACATGTTGTCTCATTGTTAATGAAATTGAGTAATCTGACTTAAATGAATCTAGGTGTCTAGCATTTATTAGTCGGGGATTGAGTTTCTATCGTTCTTACTTCAGTCAAGAATTAAATTCTATCGAGGTGTCTCGAAAATTGTTCTTAGGCTAGGAAAATATTTTGATCGAGGTGTCTCAGGAATATCTAATAACTAAGTAGAAATTGGATGCTTGAGAGTTTGTCGGTGTCTATAACCTCTATTATTCAATTGTACTAAATTCTATGTTTAGTGTCAATGATCAAAGAATTCAATTAACCAAAGAATATCTTGCCTAGAACTTTTTATTATTGAATTCTTATTATAATTTCTTACTGTATTAAATATTGGTTTTGCTTTATTTAATTTCTATACTTTTAATTTTAAAAACAAACAAATCTCATTCAAAATAGTTTTTTGCAATTTTATTTTTTATTTTTTTTACTTTCAAATAATTGGTTTACTGGTCTTTGTAGATTCGACCTCACTTCCGCTATACACAGTAAGTTCTCAGAGTGAGTTATTTATATTTGTTAGTCTCAACAGCTATTAATTCTTATTATATCATGGATTTATCAACAAGATTCAAGAAAGATAATTTTGAATTTCACTTTTTTTTATCACTTATATACTTTATCGATGTTTGGGTTGTGACGCTCAAATTTAATCTTTATTTTGTTAAGAGGTTTTCCCAAAATCCATACAAATTATTTTGACAAATAAAAATAGTTGATAATTAATATGAAAAAGTCAGTGTGAACATATGCAGAAAAACAAAAGTGTATAATTAAAATAAATGGAAAGAGTTGCAAATTCTATTAAAAATATGTATAGGTGTTTACGAAACTATGAAAACATTTTTAAAGGAAAAGCCTTCGTCGTCGCACCCTCGCCCATGTATGGAATCCTCAGCCTACCTGCCACAACACCAACAACCACAATAGAATAGGTGAGTATAAAACTCAGTAAGTGGATACCTACTACGTCACTTACCTGTTCATATAAAGTCTAATGCACTCGTTCATTTATCCTCACTCTTGTATCCTTAGATAGGTCCCTGTTCGCTGTTCATGAAACACTCAACTCTTCTCTTGGATTCTTGGATACATTATCTGGGGTGTTTGATTCATGTTTCTGCAATGTTAGTTGATTCCCAAAAGTTAGTTTTTAAGTCTCTAACTTGTTCCAGATCATGTACAAACTCTAACATGTTTTAAGGTGTAGTTTTCTAGGTCAATCAGCCTTATGGGTCATATTAACGTAGGTTTGTTCTATGGGTAACGTAAGTTATTCTTATGGCCAATTCCAGCATAAACCCAGCCAAGAATAACGTATGTTACCCTCCTCAAATAATGTACGTTACTTCATGTAACGTAGTTTATTTCCACTCTAAACATACGTTAACCTGCTCTAGAACCTATATAATTAATATTTCGAATCACACTAACACTTAACTAATTTTTGAACTCAAGTAACATCAAACCAAGTACATTCCACGTCATTCAACACACATTCGAATGCCCATACTAGCACACAAAGAGAAACACATCAACATCATGCAATTAACACAAGAATCACAATCCATTCCTATTTGACAATCTCACACAATGACTAACATCATCCCATTACCTAACCTACACAATCAACCACATTCTCAAACTTCTTTACATAAAATTGCATCTTTAACATTCACAACCTTGTATCCACCATATCATTTCACATAGAAAGGAGATGACAATTTAAACACAGACAACATTATACATTTCACACTTTATACAACATCACTCAATCATACCCTAACCCATTAACATGGAAAATGCACTTACCGTCCTATACACACATGGAAACCATCCAACAATCACAATAATAACATACGCATGCCACATACTCTATTCTCATGCAAATTAATTAACTCGTTCCATTATCATGCAATTATCTCAACTTTTCCACATTTTACAAGTAGCCACAACTCATCCATATTATCATATAGTACCACACACTCATTTTCATTAACCTTCCATACCACAAACTACAATCATACACAGCTACACATAATTCATTCTACATACTTATCCACTTTATTCATGCAGCACATAACATGGGATCAATCACATCTCGTATAACATACATCAACATAACAGAGTAGATGCTCATCAATCATTTACATCATAAACCCAAGTATATCCAAAGCATATGTATTATGTTTATGGTATGCCTTTTATTTTCTCTCAATCTCATATTTCCTCCCTCTTAGAGAGTTCTCTCACTTTCCCTTGGTTGTCTAACTAGTGTCCATACACTTAGAATCACTCAGTCTCTTATGGCACCCTTTTTATCTAGTATATGCAATTAGAATCACTCACCCTCACATTACCAAATCCTTATCCAGGCACATGTGATTAGAATCACTCACTCTCACATTGCCTGTGTCATTGTGATTAGAAGCGCTCACTCTCACAAGACACTATCTCATTTTGGGTATATGCGATTAGAATCTCTCACTCTCACATTACCAAATCTTTATCCGGCACATGTGATTAGAATCACTCACTCTCACATTACCTGTGTCATAGTGATTAGAATCCTCTCACTCCCCAACACCATTCTTTCCTAGGTAAATGCAATTAGAATCACTCACTCTCGCATTGCCAAATCTCTGTCCAACACATGTGATTAGAATCACTCACTCTCACATTGCCCGTGTCATTATGATTAGAATCGCTCCCTCTCACAAGACACTATCTCATTTTGGGTATATGCAATTAGAATCTCACTCTCACATTACCAAATCTCTATCTGTCACATGTGATTAGAATCACTCACTCTCACATTGCCCATGTCATGGTGATTAGAATCCTCTCACTCTCACCCGACATCATTCTTTCCTAGTTAAATGTGATTAGAATCACTCACTCTTGCATTACCAAATCTCTATCCAGCACATGTGATTAGAATCACTCACTCTCACATTGCCCGTGTCATTGTAATTAGAATTGCTCACTCTCATAAGACACTATCTCATTTTGGGTATATGTGATTAGAATCTCTCACTCTCTCATTACCAAATCTCTATCTGGCACATGTGATTAGAATCACTCACTATGACATTGCCCGCGTCACGGTTATTAGAATTCTCTCACTCTCACATGACACCATTCTTTCCCAGGTAAATGTGATTAGAATCACTCACTCTCGCATTATAAACCTCTATCCACGCACCTGTGATTAGAATCCCTCACTCTCATAGGGCGCTCTTACCTTCATAGCCTATGTGATTAGAATCACTCACTCTCACATAACTATTTTCATTCACGCTCTCATCTATAACATAGGTGATTAGGATCACCCACTCTCACTTTGCTATTTTCATCCATACTATTCAGCCAAGAGTTTTCCTAGACTTTTATCACTATGTTCTCAACATACCATGGGTGTGATCTCTCAAATCTCATGCTCCTATGACAACTCTATCATGCAATTATGCCACATGCACTATTATCAATATATATATATATATATATATATATATATATATTCAATCATGCCTTTTGTATAAGCTATCATTTAACATCTTCAAAACACATAATGTACTCATTTACCCATGTATTCGTATAACCATATTTATTCAAAACATTACGCCCATACATGAAATCAAGATCATTTATCCCCAATTACACATTTTAATACGTTACACACATTTTCCAAGCATCACATTTCGATTACATTCAACAACTCACCAACACCACACACAAGCATTCTTTCATCGTTTTTAGCATTTGAAGTCAACATATGTAACTATGCATTCTTTTCTCAATACATTGTCACACCATACTGGAGTAAAAGAAACACACATTCACTTTATATAACCACAACAAAAGACACCCATCAAGCTCATTAGAACATCAAGAACACTACACAAAACACAGTCATTCCTTCACAAATAAACATACACACACCATACACAACACCTCATAACCTAGGGCTTATAATCCATGGTTACATATGAAATTACGCACTCAAACCAACATAGTTAACCATGCAAGAGAATAGATATGGATAAGTAAATGACAAGGTATACACTTACCTCCAATCTAAGCAAGCCCCTCCGACGGTAGCTCCATTTCCCTTATAAGCTTCAGTCCCTACAATGTTCATTAAAACAACACTCTCATGTTAAGAGTTTTGAACAATTTGCATTATTCCAACCTTACTTTCTTCTATTCCTGAATTTTTCCCCTTGCCTAATCCTAATACAATTGGTTGCTTCTCTCTTATTCTATTTACCCGTTATGAAATTTATTCTAAATTTTTCTCATTTAGACTTCCATCTACACAAAATCCCTAACTCTCCTAAAACCCCAAAATCCCCAATCTTCCATAAATCTCACGATTTTATGTTTAATGGTTACACATATAGAACTTCGATGAAAATCGATTTAAACCATACCATTTTCACTTCATTTACCACAGATTTCATCATAGGCGTAGATATTTTACCTTTCTCTAAGTTTGCCTCAAACCCTAGATAAGGAGGGAATCCAATTGGAAGAATGATTTGTTGCTTTGCTGCAGAAATCCATGTGTAAGTATGAAGGGTTGGTGTTTGGGGAAGCTTAGGAAGGTGTCTTACAGTTTTTGGGAAATGTTTTGAGGGTTTAGATATGTTTTGGCTCGGTTTGGGTTGTTTTTTTTGCTTAAATGACGAGCTCTGGGTCCTGATAATGTATGTTAAATTACCATAAAACGTACGTTCGTTTAACAAATAACGTAGGTTAACTAGAATGTAAACATACATTATTTTAAGAATAATGTATGTTATTCTCAAGAATAACGTATGTTATTCTTGACAGCAGCAACAATTTTTCGCTTCTTTTACACTCCCTCTTACGCTCGACTGCTTTCTGAACTTCCCTCACCTTCCTCATTGTCCGAATTGATTAGTTTACATAGTTTATTCATCTTTATATATATACCTATTTCTCACTAAATTTTTCCAAGGCGTACATGGGTAAATTGTGAACCCCAAAATCCTTAGTTTCATTTTTGAATAAATGATGATTTTCGCACCATTTTTTTTCTTTTTGTAACCAACACAAATTCATTTACAAGGAAAATATATATAAGAAAGGCATGCTTGCATTTCATTAAACCAGGCCAAAATACAATCGAGTATAAAGTATGCAGTAGCAAATGGTTTCGATTTAATAACAATAGATGTGCCGTAAATCTATACTATGTGAAGTATAGATGTACAAAATGCAAAATTAACAAGTTTCCAAAATCCTGTAGGAGCCAACCTTGCTGCGAGTATCACACGTCCTAGCTCTGCTAAAATAGAAGTCCCGCACCCGCTACTGTCTCTTTGCACACATTCAACAGTAAAACAAAGGTGAGTATATGGAAATACTCAGTCAGTAAAACCCTGTTATCGTTAAGCTGATACGCAAGGGAACCTTCGGCCAATACAGGTGTGCTCGTAGAACACAAAGCCTCATTCGCGCCTAAATTTGCTAATGGCTCGTCGTTGCCATGTCACATACAATCTTTTATGTGTTTTATATGTGGAACTCATTTTTAATACATAAATCCCAAATATTATAGAACATATTTCATAAAATAACATAATAACACATAATACGAAAATTATAAACCATTTTACAAACCAAAATCCTCGGCCCATTTTCTACACGAAAACATAAAT
>CANYCX012370166.1:0-14897 GCA_948193385.1 Breynia disticha f. nivosa | reverse complement strand
ACTTAAGAGGTTTGAGTGTATGTTTGCATTGTGATTATTGGATATTATATTACAAAGTTAATTAAGATTTTGTACTCATTAAGAATTGATTTGCATGTGAATAAATGAAATATGGATGGTTGTCCATTTTGGTAAGTGTTAGTTATTGAGTTTCACAACTCACTGCGTTTTATGCCTGCTATGTGGGCAGGGATTTGAGAGGTACAACGGAGGTGCGATAGAGAAATTGCTATTGAAGAGCCGACGAACAAAGTGGACCATGCACTAGAGTTTAATTGAAGCTAATGACATGTTTATATATTGAAAATTGTTAATGTATATATATTTTAGTTTGATGTGTTATTTTTACATTTGGGTTTTAAATTGATTTCTTTCCTTATAAAATGCAATTGAGTTTGTAAACATACACGTTTTGTGATATTTCCTTATTTGAAACCCTTATGAATTATGATTTAGGCAATCAAAGTATTGCATATTTATAAAATTGAGTGTGCATAAATGAATTTAACTATACTATGTTAAGTTTTAAATTGCAATTTCAAAAACAATTGATTTCTGAGTTCGGGTACCATTCGAGAAATACATGTATGCGAAAGTGAATGATAGTCAAATTTGGGGGTCACATTAAAATTACATGGCTTCAAAATAAAATAATTAATGAAAATAAAAAAAATAAATAAGTAGATTCAATTACCATTATCCTCGCAGTGGATTCATAAATGCTCCACAAAATCTGTTTTTTAAGGTGACGAGTTTTGCGAGAGCAAATATGAGAAAATATATCCAACAAATCTCAAAAATTCGCAATCCATTCACTCGAAGCTACTTCTAACCTTTCGCCTTTTTTTTCTCCTTGTCAGCAGGTGACTTGAAGCTGCTCAACATGTCGTTCTACGAACATGCAACTTCAAATAAGGCATGCCAAATCTATACAAGTCCACACTTGCTGCTTCTAAATGAGGGTGGGATGATCATGGTCACATTTTACATATTGTCCTCTCCGAGCAACAAGACAATTTCACTATTCCCAATGCTACCAATCAATGCGCGCTTGTTTGCCAAAACTTCTTGATCTTGACGATAAGCCGCATTCACTTCCCAAACAACACTTATGTTATCACATTAATGTTTCTTTCATCATCCGAAGATGATGATGATATATGATGAAAATGAGATAGACATGATTGCTAGCAAAGTGTACAAAATTGCCAATTTGGATTTGAGACAAGGAAACTAACTTCCCAAGATTAGGAAATTCTTTATAAAAAGATACTGAAGAAGAATGCAGGGATCACTTTCAACTGACAAAAACCTACAACACAATTCTTTTCTTTTAGCTACCCTGCTAACTTTATTTTTCTTATTTCTAGTTTTAATTATTATCTTGACGATTTTATATCATTGAGTCAATGATCATTAGAGAAAAGATCGTCTTATTTATTGCAATTCCTATTATCAATGATCAAATAGGAAAGTTGATGCTATCCTTTTGTCACATAAATTACTATCCAATGTCTTACATTGATAATTGAACAAAAGTAATAATATGAATGGCTATATCAATTTTACGTGAATAAGAATATAGACCGATAAAATATGTTGTCTTATCTTTATCATTATCTTATAATTAGAGTTGTCAATTCATGTTAGATGTGTCATAATCGTGTCATGTTATTTTCTATCTAATGCCGCTATTTGTGCCATAAAAATTATAAAAATTAAATTCGTGTCATTTGTATTATGTCATAACCGTGTACACACAAAAAGTATTATCGTATCGAAAATTGACACCTCTATTCATAATGATGATCAAGTTTGTGCATGACAACTACATTGGACTTAGGATTCTCACTAACAATATGGAACATTTTGTATCAACTTCAGTTACGACTACAACAATTAAATAGTGGTGTATAATTACGAAATGGAATAAGCTGTACCAAGTTGGTTTGCAGCCGTATTTCCGAATCTAGTACGCGCCGTATTTGGATCATGTTTGTTTCCAAATCTAGAACAAGCTATTTTGACACTCAATATTTAGCATACAACATAGAACAGATCAGAGAGCCTAAATTTTCTGTCGTTATCTAAACTTTTCACGAATTTATCAATTATACTTGTAAATAGATATGTTTTGTTGCATGTTTCTCAGCAAAAAGCGCCAGAAAAAGTGAACCGATGACCTAATAAACCGTTGAATCATTATATAATAATTCACGTTGACTCAATATTCTCATTATATAAATAACCAAGATCCTAATAAACCGTTGGAATCATCATATAATGAATGATTCATGTTCAACCAATATCCTAGTAATCAAGGAATCATTATATATATCCTAATAAACCGTTGGAATCATTATATAATTATTCAAGTTTAACAAATATCCTAATAATGAAGGAATCATTATAGAATGATTAACGTTGCGTTTTTTGCTCTTTTTCCTTTATGTCAACGGTTTATTAAAACATAGATTCACGTTTCTGTCTCTTTTTCCTGAGTTGACATGAATGAACTGCTGTACATAGACTTGTACTTATCGTTAGCTTGTTTCTCCTAAATAAACCCTTGAATTTCTCAATGTTTGCACCAGGAAGTAAACCTTCTTAGAAAGAAAATGGCAGGCAGTAATAATATTGTTATACCCCATGTCGCCTATTCTCCTAGAGTTCATTAAGCTGCTAAGTCATGTTTTTCTTGTGTTATAAGTGAAGATTTTCGAAATATCATCAAAAAAGTGAAGTTTACGATAACTTCACGTTTACAATAGTTGTCGATTACATCAGAAAATAAAGAATTTTTTCTCTTAAATTTAATCTCTCTAAAATTTTAAAACTTTAAAGTTAATTGAAATGTTAAATCATCATAATACTAAAATAAATTATCCCATCCTAAAAATGTAATTATATAATTTCATTTTAGTAGAAATTAGATGTTTTGCAAGGCGGTACATTTCTATTAATAAAAAATAAAACAAATAAATCAAAATTCAACAATGCAAAAGAGTGATAAGAAAATTTCATTGAGGATGCTACGAGTTATTTAACAAAAATTTTAAACTTAAAGGTGGCGATACATTTTATGAGTTTTTATGTTTTTCAAATGAGTCATAATTAGTTATTTTTAATTTAAAAAATTTCAACAATTGGATTTTTAAATACATCTAGTCGAGAGTCGCAGCAAAATCCAAAAAAAACTAGACTGTATTCTTCTCTATTGCGTGTCCCACCCTAAAGTTAATTGAAATGTTAAAAAGGTGATGCAACTATTTAAGTACTTATTCCCTAATTAACATTATTCCCTAATTAACATTATTGTCACATTTAATGCAAGGACAACGAATTAAGTTTCCATTCTTTACAAAAACATTTGTCAAGATGCAAAATTTCACAAATTATTCTACCCCGGCAATGAACTTATAATTGAGTAACTCATCAATTAAACGAATATACATTCATTTCCTTATATTTTTAACAATAAAATTTCTATCAAACCTTAAAAATGCAACAATATATTACCAATAAAGCTAAATAAAATATATTATATTTACCATAACCACATAATAATTTGTCTATATATCAATAAATTATTATTCAAACAAATTAAATTATAAAAAAACGCTTAAAATAAAAGCTTACAGAAATAATTCCGTTTCTCGTTTCACGAATATCACCGTCAGTGAATTTTACACAGCACACAAATTTTTCCTTTGATTTTCGTATGAATGAAGCTGAAGGGTGTGGGGATTTATATAGTTCTTTTTTCCGTCAAAATGTGATGTTTAAAATATTGCCTCGAACTTTGACGTTAAATAACGTCGAAAGTCAACGCAAAGAGCCTAGTTGTTTTTTTACTCATGCTGGCAATTTTTGTTCTGGTTGACCGGTCTTTTTATGCGTCAAGTTTCTACGCAATTATGGTTAACGTCGAGCTTCAATGCGACCTTTATGTTGCAAAACGCCTGATTTCTTGTTGTATGCAATTTCTTGGTTTAAAAAAAATCATTTGCAACAATAAAAATAATGTATGCAATTTCACAAAATAAAAAAATTGTTATCTAAAAAAGGATTTTTCAAAATTTGCAATGACATATTTAATGAAAAAATAAATTTATCTTATTTAATATTATTTTTTTTCGTAGTCTAAACATTACTGTTAAATTTTGTTTTTGACAATTTATGTATAAAATTAGTACAATAGAAATATAAAGCAATAGGGCATTCCTCGCATCGCGAAGGCCTAACTTCTAGTTTAGTTACTAATAAAAATTAGTTGATATTAGAAATTAAAAACTGACATGTCTCATAGATAATACTTGGGCCTCAAATTCTCATAATTTGCAGTAGTTTTTTCATTTGACTTTTATAGTTGTATTGAATTGACTAAAATGTTGACATATTTTATTATTTTCATTTTATTATTAGTTTATATATATATATATATATATATATATTTGGAGTCAAAATGATAAAAAAAAGTATAGGAATTGGTTGTGATGTTTATAAATGGTTTTTTTTTACTTGTTTTTTTTGTATAGGAATTAATTCATTATTGTAAATTGTTTGATATGTTTATGATATTTTAAATGAGAGGGAAAGGATGTAAAGTGGAATTGTTTGAGTGTCGCTGTAAATTGTGTATGGATAGATTATAAGGTTTGTGATCTTTGAAAATTTCGATTTTTAAACAAAAATTGCTGATTGGTAGAATTAGAGGTCAGTAGAAGATTCAACAATTTATGATTTGATAGTAGATAAAAAAACATCACACAATATATATTTGTGTTGATAATTGTATATATTTTTTTGTGTATGTTTAAAAGGCTAAGAACAAACAATGAATAAACAAATGATCAAAACATCGTTTAACGAAATCCATTGGTTCAAGTCTCCACGTGACATCACTGCATGCTTTGCCAGAACCCCGTAACGTTGGTCGGTGAATTTTAATATGAGGCAAAATAAAAAGAAACTCAATGAGACCCCTTCTTTGTTTAATTGAAAATATATAGTTTACGTAAAATGAAAACTGTTTTTACTAAATAAATCAAAGGCTCAGATTTATTTTTACTGCATCAAACAGTTGAACTTTATTACCGCAATAAGTTCCCTTTTTAATAGAACTTATAGTAAAAGTCCCGAAAACGTTTCATCTGCAGAGTATTAAAATTTGTAGGAGTCGTCACTCATCTCGACTCAATTAGAAAGGCAAAGGACTGTCTTTTCTTTTTCTTTTTTATTTTATGTTGAAAAGTTTAGTTGAAGAATCCATATTAAACTAGTAATTGTAATCATGTGACAGGATATTGTATATTATAATTATTTTATGTAATTGACAATTTTAATAAAAATATTTAACATACAACAAAAGGTAAATAAGTATTTTAAGTAAAATGATTTATTTATTTATTTATTTTAGGTAATTTTGAATTTCAAAAAAATTAATTATGTATATAATAATTTATCTAATTAGATATAGTTATATCAATTACAATATCTATCCATCTTAGGTCAGTAATATTAATAATATCTAATTAAGTATCTAGTTAATTTAAAAAAAATAAATTTGGTGTTAGTCTTTGTTCTAAAATTTACTTCTGCAGATATATATTTTCGTATTTTTCTTTTTTGTTACAATATAAATAATACTTCATATTAAGTATTTTTATAAAGTAAAAATAAAATTTATTTTTATATTTATCAATTTTCATTGAAAATTATTTAAATATTTTGATATTTAAATATTTTAAATAAATAAAATATTTGTTTGCCTCTTTTTAGAAGGGTGAGAAACGTCGTTCTTTCCTAACAACGAAAGCGCAAACGAAGTTAGAAAAATAAAACAAACGCGAGCGTGCCAGGAATTTTACCGTTATTCCAAACAAAAAATAAATTAAATGCGCGAAATCTTAAACTTTAATCAAACGATTGCTAACGAGAAAATATGACGATCTTTCCTCAGGGGTCCTTGACTTAATAAACTCAAATCGTTAAATCGAAAACAATAAATAACAAGAAACTGAAATAAAATGGTAAATTGTGAGAAATATGAAAAATAAAAGTGATGTCAATGACTTGAAAAATAAAGGCAAAAGCTTGAGCTTGAGTTATGTGTGTGTGTTGTTCCTTCTTGTTCTGAACCGATATTTGTAGGACTGGAAGTAATGATCTTCATTTGGCAGCAAAATAATTTCTCCTTTGGCAAGCAAATATTCTCCTTAAATTGATTTTGTTGCCTTTGTGGAATAAATCAAATATTCTCAAGTATTCTTCCTTGATTAGATTTATTTCTTTCTTCCAATTCTATCAATTCTTCTCTAATGGAATCGAACTTGTCTAGTTAATTCGGTCCGCGGACCGAAATTATTTTTGGTGTAAACAATATTTTTAAAAAATTAAATAATCTTTTAAATTCCAAGTTTACTCTAAAAGTAACAAAATATGAATTAAAATTTAAGTGTATTGACATATGAGTAAAGTTTGATAAGAATATTTAAAATATAACAAAAAATAAACAAAATTTTAAATAATTACTAAATATATTATAAGTTCTAATTTATTACAATTTTTATTTTTCATATGAAAAATTTATTGTAATTTTTTTTGAGATTGTTATACTCACAATAATATATTATAAAATTATAAAAAAAATTGTATATTATGATATAGTCAAAATATTAGAAATAAGAATATTGTAAATTTTATAAAATATATTTTTCTTGCAGTTAGACATGAGCAATATTCTAAGATGGCATATATTATATGGTACAACTATAATAAAGTTATTATTCATAAAATTTATTATATACAATAATTTTTATGAAAATAGAAATATTAGTCCTGCATATTAATTGACTCCAAATATTATCACTCACATAAAATATTAGAATTTATGAGGTAAGTTTATTTGATATATGAATTAAATATTATGTGATATAATATATTGTGTATTATATGTACATGTGTGGACCATAAATATTTAATTAAATTTAAGTTAGGTTGATACAATAAATATATTTATCATAAATTTTTTTTATCTATATATCTTTATTCTTATCTTCTAACGTTAAATAATTATTATACTACATTTATATTTTGAGTAAAAATGCAATTTACATGAAATACATTGTATGCACGGGTATGACTAACATTTAACTCATAAAGATTATTTCAATTTATATTTTGTATTTAACTTATAAAATAACAATCTATCAATAAATTAATAAAAAATATAATATTTTAATTTATATTTTTATTATCAAATTTATCAAGTAACATGTCAAAAATAAACACTTAAAAAATATAACATACTAAATAAGTGTATTTTGAAAGTAACAATTTTTCATCTCTTAATCTTATCAACTTTTAAAAACTTGTTATCGCAAAGAAAAAAGAGACAAAAATTTGATATTTGCATTTTAGGAACATGATTTTGACTTATGTGTATATATATAAGAGTTAGGATCAAAAACTCTTTTCTAAACAATATTATTTTTAATACAAATTTATAAAGATTAAAATAAAAAAGACATTATAGCCTTTAATGTTTAAAAATAAAAAATTAAATTAAATCGTAAAATTAAATAAAAAATTTCATTTAATGTCAAATTAAATATATTATTTGTAATGAAAGTTTATAAAATTAATATAATTAATATAATTAAATAATAAAAATTTATATAAATAATTAATTTTTAAGTAATCATATTTCTTGATAATTTAATTTGATTTTTTGCCATAATGATAAATTAGTTTAAAAAAAATATTTTTATTTATTCATTTCCATAAAAATTAAGACTACTTATGGTAATATATAAGTAATATATAAATAAAATTTTATTTTAAAATATAAAAAACACAAAATGACACATCATCATGCATTAATTATCAATGTATTTGGCTTTATATTAATATATAGATTAATATATAGATTAGGATAAAGTGAGATAAATTAATTTCAAAACTACGTTGTTTTATGTAAAAGAATGTGTAGTTTTACACTAACATATTGTAATTTAAATACTATAATTATTAATGATATAAAAAATCAGTTATTAGATTAATTCATTTAAAACAAATAAACATATTTAACATTGAAATTTTTTATTTAAATAAAAATTTGTAGTTTTCGTTCTATGTATTTACTTAAAATAAATAACACATTGTTTATAACTTCATATTGTATATATCTTTGTATTTATAAAATTTATCTTGTATACACTTTGTACATCTAAATTTGATAAAAATGTACATCTCGGTACAATTTACAAACTTGTTCTCGATTATGTTCATGAGCCTAAAAAGAGCCTCTTAAACGAATATGTTCACTAACTTACGAGCCGAGTATCTAAATGTTTAGGTTTGGCTCCGTTTAAATAAACGAGTCTAAGATTTCGTTCAAACTCAACTCATTTATTAACGAACCAAAATATGAACAAACTTTTAACGAGTCGAACGCAGAACTGTTCACAAACGGTATAGTTCATTTACAGCCCTATCTTTTTCCAGTGAAAAACAACACATCACTCCTACTTTCTATTTAATTTTTTGACAATAATTTTTAAGAAATTTTGCTAAAGTAATAAATTAACATTCTTCAATTAAAATCACGACCAACCTAAACAAGTTGTACAAATCCGAAAACGTTTCATAAAAAACAGTCACGAATCCGAATCCATAAACAAACGTCATCCTTTTATGTTCTCGTAGCTACAACCTAAACCTAAACCAAACGAAAACCTAATAAACAACAACACTTCACTCATTAACTCACCAATTTTCATGTTTACATCTTTCTCAGATCTTCCAGAGGACGCCTCTTTGGCAATGCTCTCTGCGCAGTCAAATTCCCTGCTTGCTGCATCTTGCTCTTATGAATGTTCTCTTTCATCTCTCTCGACTCTAATACTCTTTTTGGTGTTCCATGAATCAGAACAGTTCTTCTGTGCTTGCTCTTCAATGCTGGAGTAATCAACTGTTTTGCTGCGGCAATTGGCTGTTCTTGCTTTACAATCAGGCTTGTACTCTCACCTGACGCTAGCTTCTGCTCACTCTCTACGTTATTTTCATTACCAGTCCCTATTAAGAAGAAAAAGAAGAAGAAATAATTATCAGGATTTTAAAACAGAGAAAAATGGAGGTAACTTGGTAAAGTCCGCATTACCTTGACCAACAAGACCACCAATTTCATTCTTCTCCGAGTTGACACCATAGTTGTTCGCCTGCATAAATGAGGCAGCAGTGCAGCATTATGCAGAGTTCAGATCTACAACAATTGATATGGCTAATAGTTATAATAAGTAAAAAACGCAACCTTGAGATTTTCATCCTTGTCAGTTTCCGGAGAGCAAGACCCTTGGATTTGAACACCTTGGAGAGGCAGATCATATCCTTTAATTTCATCAATGTGGAGTGATTCAGAAACATCATGATCACTGCACATTTTTGCTTCAACAACTCCGTTTTCTTCTAAATGTACAGTTTGACCGTGTTGATCTTCAAGTTCACTTGTAATTTCTATCAAGGAAGTGAAGAAAATAAATACAAAGCTCAACTGGGTAAATGCGAATAAGCATTAGTGCATGATGCGTGCTCAATCCTGTAAAGGATGTGAACTTTGTTGCCAATTCTATATTACCTTGCCTAACAGGTGCATTTATGCATGAGATAGATTGATCCAGTTCTGATGAGTCTGGCTGGACATCCTCGCTTAAGAATTGTTCGTTCACACCAAGTCGACCAGAGAAGTTATTTTTCTTGGTCTCGGGCTGTATAGATGAAGCAACAGTACAGCGTTATAAAGAGTTTAAATCTGCAGCTTTTAGTAGAACTAATGGTCGGTAAAAAAAATTAGAAATCAACCTCTACACTTTCTTCTGGAGAACAAGAACATTGGATTTCATCAACTTTGAGAGGTTGATTGTCTTGCATACTTGAATGCTCATTTTCTTCAATGTGGAGAAACTCAGAAACATGATGGCTGTTGCTCATATTTTGTTCTGCAACTTCCTCTTCCGCTGAATACACATTTTCACCATGTTGATCTTCAAATTCAGCTGCAGTTTGTATATTAATCTTTGAGTTTTCTTGGATTTCCATGACGTCCTTGTTCATCAAGCTTAATTGTTGTGCCTCGGTAGCAGGTGTTTCAGCCTTTTGTTCTGTATCTACAAAAACGATTAAGCTTGCAGTCTTTAATTTCTCGAAGCAAAAAAGCCGTCTACTATATAGTAAAATTCTGCTTCAAAGACTCACCATGATGAGATGCATTAACTTCAGAAATTTCAAATTTTGATGAAGAAATCAGGTGAAAGCCTTCCACATTCATTGTTTCCTTGTTCTGAGAAGCAGCGGAGTCTTCAACATTGGGCTTAAGCAAAGGTGCTTCATTGGAAACAATGACACAGCCCTCATTTTTATCTTCAGGAGTGAGCTCACTTGGAGTTGAAATGTTGATATCAGACCAAAAAAGTCCTTCATTCACTACATCAGCAGTCTCAATAAGCTGATTGGCACTGTCATGCTTTTCATTTGAAGCATCAATAGCACCTTTTGTATCTACGCTATCAACTTTTGGAGAAGAATTCAACTTATCATCCACTGTGGTACCAACAGAGGTTTTCATTGACATGCCTTCTATAGCAAAGGAATGCTCGATGTCAACATTCTTGATGTTGTTCCTCACCTGCTCAGTGAGCTCTTTCTTGATTGCTGAAACGTTGTACAGCTGATTTGATATTTCATCATCAGCAGGGGTGAACTCATTCCTATCAGTTGAGAAAGCGTTATCGAGCTGCTTTTCCACTATTGTTGTCTTAATTCTCTCCGAGCCAGTTATATTTTGTGTTATTGGCATTGCAGCTACATAGTCATTGCTCCTGCTTTCTTGCATGGCTTCTGTTGTGGATTCTTCACCATTATACTTTTCATTTCCTCCGACGAAGGCTGATGCAGCAACATCTGAGGTTTCATTCTTCAGTTCTACTGCGTCTATATATAATGGAAATTGCGTTAAAATAAAAGCCATTCATGGAATAAAATAAATCTCATATTAGAAAAGCAAAGATACGAACCATGAAATGGAAGATCTTTTAGCTCTGAGAAAGTATCTACGGACTTCTTTTCAGATTTTCCACAAGATTTACTGTGAACTGGAATCTCTTCTGTGAAGTTTTGCTTTGCCTGTTTTTTATTGCTTGTCAGTGCTAGTGGTGTAGTCAACTCTTCAGCCAATTCATCCATATTTTCAACAATCTCCATCTCCATTGCATAATCCGGTTTGATGTTTCCAGGGATGACAATTTCTGAATCAACGAACACATCTTCGTTCACCTCTATACTGTTCTTGAAGTTATCAAGGTGACCAGACTTATCAGGATTAATTTCCAATGAACCGATCGCAGTTTCGCTTGTTCCAATGGGATCCTTCGAATATGTAAACTCTGTAAACTCGTTTCTTTCATCGAGAAACAACGAAATCTCTGGTGCAGCACTTTGCGTCTCCGTGAACACTTCTCTTTCATCTGGAAACAACAAACCAAGCATACAAGGACTTGAGCTCCTACGATGTGGTGCTTCCTGCGTCCGGAGTGTTTTAGGTGATTCCATGTGCGTTCCATTATCAATTGCTTCACCATTTATTCTAGAGATATCTTCACAATGTTGATGCTTTTCTGCTGGTTCGCCTTCAACCAGATTAGCATGGATACTTTGTGTGAAATGAGAAACCTGGGAATTACCAAGTTCGGATTCAGTTTCCTTCTTTTCCAACTGCTCAACAGACCATTGCTCAGAAAATCTGCTCTCATCTTGAGCGTTCTGTGACACTCTCTCATCAGAATTTTCGTTCAAGTAGGAAGCCACTTCCTTACTACCACTATCATCAGCATCCTGTACTTCCACATTTTCACTGTTGAGAGTCTTTGTGAGGAATTCAGCATCGGGAGTTACTCCTGAATCAACTATTTCCATCCTCGAAACTTCAAATCCATCACAAGAAGTCTGGTTGAAACTTGGTTCATCTTTAGAATGAGTACGTGGAGACACTTCCTTGTAGTTGTTGCCACCAACTATCTCAACCCCTATGGGACAGCCCAAATCTTCGTCTTGCACGATAAGTTCTTCAACATGGCCGTCAACATCGACATCTTCGCTGCTGATAACGTCCATAATTTGTGCAGAATCAGAGCTGCATTCACTCTCCGAAACCTTTTTCTCCTCCTGGCCCTTCAGCTCCTTCGAAATATCTTCAGGAATATCCAGCTTCGAAATTGTTTCGCAGTCGTTATGGTTAACGCCATCAAGAATATCTTCAGATTCCTCCCTCATCTCAGTGGAGCAGTCTCCAAAATTTTGTGTGTGCAAAGCCTCTTCATAAGCCCCTTTTGCGTTTGCATTATTGCCCTCCTTTTCATCACTCAATTCCACTGGAGAAAATAAAATTTTTACATTAATATAATACTTCATGTTTTTTAATCTACAACCCGATGCTATGATAACAATTTTTTAAATAAAATTGTACCATCTGGTCTGATAGTGATAATTTCAGATCACTAGTAGACCGTCCTCTCATATTACCAGTTGCCAAAAAAGATTACTGATCAAAATTGAAGAAATTAATGCTCAAGCTTCAGATAAAAAAATATTTACACCAGTTCGAAATAATACAAAAAAGGGAAAATTTTCATTTTCTAAAATGAATGTATTTAGATTGAAAGATACCTTGCTCCAGGTCATTATTATTGCTTGGGAGTATTAAACCAATATCTGCAATCAAATGAAAAAACCCAAAGTTAACCGAGAAAAAAAAAATTAAAACAAAGAAAATTATACTATTGCACATAATGGTAGCAGCAATGCGATATGCTTCACCTCTTTCATTATCCTTTGTTTCTTGGCAGGTACTAGAGATTTCTTCTGCATCCAAAATTTTTCCTGAAGCATCGGATTCATCATGACCAACTTCCAAATTTGCACTTGCTTCAAGATCAACTTCTGCTTCAACATCATCAAGGGAAAGATGAACATCACTTTCCACTTGAATACTGCAATCATTATCAGCTGAATGATCATTAAACTCACGATTCTCGAGTTGAGAATTTTTTGCTCTCGACAATTCATCTACTTCCACGCCCTTCTCCAACCCTGCTGAACATAATGCATCAGTAATGAAGAACTTGGCAAGAAAAAGTGCAAGAGTAAAATCAGTATCTTGTATGAGAATTAAAGTAGCTGTAAGACCTGGTTGATTTGCAGATGAGCAAGTAATGATTTCAATTTGTGATGTTGGCAATTCATCGACCACAGGAATCGAATTCTGATTTTCCTCCACACACTGAGGATTATCAGAATTCTCCTTGGCATCAGAAAGTCCATCTCCATGATCCCTGTTTGATCTACTTTTGTTTTCCCTAGTCTTCTTTACCTTCTTGGAAACTTGAGGCTTCTTAGTCTTCTTTACCTTCTTGGAAACTTGAGATGTCGTCAATTTAATTTCCTGTATTGGTTGTTTAACCAGTGAAATAGTCTCTGCAAATGCCGCTTCTGTAGCCAACATAGTTTCTTCCACCAGAGTTACAGTCTCCTCTTCTATCAATTCCCCAATATTACAATCGTGAGGTTCCAACAATTGAACGCAGCCACCTTCATTATCTCCCGAAGGCTCTTCTTCATTTGACTGCTCCGTCCTTTCAGACTCGAGAATTGCAGAACCAGACCTCTGCAAACTTCCAGTCTCTTGAGAAACCTTGAGAGTGGCAGCAAGGAGATGAACCATTTCAAGATTGGTTTTATTGGCTGGAATTCCATGCTTTTTGCAGAGGGACTGCAATTCCTTCCTTTTCTTGCCCTTCAAAGTTTCAATCTCCAAAGAAACCTTCTCCTCAGATTCCAAAATACTACCCACAACACCTTTCTTCTCATCATTCTTAAAAGATTTCCTCCTCGAAACATTCTTCCCCACCAAACCTGCTTTCCCCAATTCATCACTTGTCCCTTCAAACTCACTTTTCTCTTCGCTCGCTACAACATTCCTCCCTCGAATTCCTCCCTTAGAAACCCGCCTTTTCTTCGCAACTACTTCCTCCTCTCTCTTCCCTAACCCCCTCTTATTTCCCACCACCTTGATTTCATCCTTCCCACGCACAATTCCACTCTTAGCAACCACTTTATTTTGTTTGGAATCAACCCCATTCCTCTTCCTACAAACCCTCCCACCTCTCGCTTTGTACACCGAAGGCTCATATTCTCGTGTTTCCACATCTGGGCTAAATCTTACTTTCTTACTTTTATTTTCCTTGTCATCACCATTAACAACAACTCCTTGCTCTAATTCTTCTTCTTCTTCTTCATTTTTAGTTTCCCTAACGGAGTTTTCACTTTCTTTCACCTTTACATTCAAAATTAAAAAAAAGTTTACCCATAAATGTAAAACAGTTAATAACAAAGTTATAGCAAATAAATACCTTGAGAGTTGAAGCAAGAAGTGCGGCAAGTTCCAGATTGGTTTTATTAGCCGGGATTCCATGTTTCTTGCAGAGGGCTTGCAATTGCTTTCTTCTCATGTTGTGGAAATCCATTTCCATTCTTCTAAATCTGAAAAAAACGACTTTCTGAGGTGTCGTGTTATATTTAAAGAGAGAAGAATTGGTCGGTTATTTTGAATTTGAAACGGTTCTGTCTTTTCCCGCTTTTTTCATGTCGTCACGTGCCTCCATTTAATTTAATCTCAGTCAGGTGGGGACTGGGGATTTTAAAACTGTCACTGCAGGGTAAAATGGTAAAATGGTTATTTTACTAAGAGAGTATTTTGAATTAGGAATATTTTACTGAAAGCGGATTTTGAAATAGGAATTGCAATTAACAATGGATGGGTTTGGGTCGGTAAAATTTAATATGAG
>CANYCX012369989.1:0-12623 GCA_948193385.1 Breynia disticha f. nivosa | reverse complement strand
AGCATTTTCACTTGTGCCTACCCGTATTTTGTTCACCTAGAACCATAACCACTCCCTCTTTGTATACTATTGTATACGCTCCCAAGAGCCATTTGTACTTGCCACACAGAGCTCTAATTAAACTAATTCGTTCTCTAATCAACACCTATGTGTATGAATGTTATGGAAATGCTTTGATGGTCACCATATGCATTCATTTCAGTACCAACTCATACTTTCGACATGAACTCATCAAGGCATAATCATGTAATCCAACAAACCAATATCGATAAAGGATTGCTCAACATCAACCATTGATCCTTTATAATCAATAACAAGGTCATACAACATGACCTTTCAACATAATACAATCCACTGATGCCATGTCATAATCTCATTAATGACATATCCATATAAATCAATAATTCATTTCTTTGCCTTGTTTTGCAACAACACATCATAACCTTTCAAGGCCATAACAAAACATATCACACACACTCTATATATATCCATCATTAATCTCACTCTCATACTATACCACATAGGTGTAAAACATCAATGACCATTCAACATCTCAAAATCAACTCAATATCAGTCATAAATCAATATTAACAATGTAAGCAAAACAAACTTACCATTTACCAACCAATTATCATCTATTTGTCATTCAAACATATATCAAACTAGACATATATCCATAAAACATTTCCTTTTACATATAGTTCATCTATATATGTGTCTAGCAATATCAACACAACAATATATCCTTCATATACAACATCCACAAGCCACATCAATCAAAAATTCCCACATAACAACCATCATCATTCATACTCAACTACACCAATCACTCCAAATTCAAAACACAACATTATCAAATCACAGCATTTTCATACATGAAACATACAAACAACAGAAGTTACGCTCGTGTTACTTACTTGTCAAAACTCGCCTCTCGTCTTGTCTGGGAACCCCCTTCTCCATGATTAGGTCCTCCTAATCACAATTAAGGATTACATTAATTACTTATATGCAAATAAGTTTACTAAACGGTAATTGAATGATGATGTTACGTTTATATGTATGTATTTATTATCTTTCCCCATCATTTCTCTTCCTTCATTAACTAATGTCACCTACCCTTCACTCAATTCCATTCTTCCTTTATGGCCAACCAACTCCAACTCACTTAGTAAACTTGTGAAGTCATAATTCTAAGATTCCAATTATCCGATATATAACCTATACCCGATTCCTTTCGTTTCTCTCTCCAAAACCTTATACAATTTTCTTTATTCTTAAACTCATACATCAACAAAGACCCAATTAAATTGGCCATAAATTTCACCTTACTAGAGTACATAGAAACTTTCCTTAACAACAAAACTTTGAAACGAACTTAGGGTTTAAAAACCCAATCTCGTCATTTTTACCATATCGACTTAAAACCCCAACTTCAACTACCAAAACCACAAATTAACACCAAAATAGAGTACTAATGGTTACTACATAACTTAAGCTTTCTAACAAGCCATATTTCACTCAAAACGGAGCTTAAATGGATGAAATATAGCGTTAGAAAGTTAGGACATTAACAAAAACGTGATTTGCAAGATTTACGACAGAAATCTTACCGAATTGAGAGCTCAAATTGATTATATAACTCCCAAATGCCAAAATTCGCTGAAGATTGACGATTTCTAGGGTTTTTGGCTTTGAAAATGGTGGGGAGAGAGAGAAAAACGGAATTTGAGTGAGTGATGAGAGAGATAGGCATATGAATATATATATATAGTTTCGGTTTTTGACGATTTTGCCCCCGATTCAACCGATACACTTAACTCTCGATTTTTCTCTTTCCCAATTAACTTAAACTCGTCCGATTTTTAATTCCCACTACGTCCTAAACTCTCCACCTATTATTAATTAGAATATTTTGCAAAAATTTTATTCACATTTTTATTAAACATTATGTTAAATTTTTAAAATAAACGTAGAATAGAGGGCGTTACACAGACAAACTCAAGGCCCTGATGAAAGAGCAGACGATTTTATTGCCAGATTTAAGAAGATGAGGAATAAATGCAGATTAATGATCCCAAAGATAGAATTCGTGAGGACGGCCCAACGGGGGCTTGATTTTGAACTGCACAAAAAGTTCCAAGGTATGGATTTTCGTGATTTTTACAACATGGCTACCAAAGTGATGGATTATGAGGAGCATTTGTATGAAGACACAGAAAGGAGGAAACAAGCCATGGGCATGTATTTTTAGGAAGTTCACGTAGTGGACATGTCGAAAGCCTTTAGAGTAGAGGTAGCTGTGGCAGTAGTAGCAAGCAAAGGAAATATCACATGCCCAAAGCTCTTTAGACAAAGCCCAAATTCCCATGTCATAGGAGGTGACAAGAGAAATTTACAATTTACTTTTGATGTTGCCAAAACAAGTGAAATTTTTTATTTCTTATTGCAGGATCATTTCCTGAGTTTGCCTAAAGGACATACTTTACCATCAAAGTAAGAGCAAAAAGGGAAGTATTACTATAAGTTCCATAACATGTAGACTCATGCCACTGATGCGTGTTGGGCTTTCAAAAATATCATACAAGAAAGGATCAACAAGGGAATAATCAAGTTCCCAGAAGAAACTATGATGGTGGACAAGAACCCATTTCTGAAAGGAGCAGACTCTGTCAACATAGCTGCTCTTGACTTGAGGGATTGGTTAAATGAAAGGAGATGAAGTAATACCACTCCGAGGTTAGAAGGAAGGGTTTAAAATGCTTGGGTTAGAAAGGAGGTGGCAGTGCCAACACAAAAGATAGCCTGTTTTGATAAATGGGCCACATGATCCAAGACTTGGTTAATCAAACCATTAGAACCTAAAGAAGCAAAAAAATGGGTAGTGGTTTGGGACCAGAGGGTTGCAGAAAAGAGAACCCAAACCCAAAAAATAAAGGACCAATGGAGACAATTAGATTTACAAATAGCAAAGCAAAAGGAGAGGTTTTTGGTGAGATAAGAAGAATTAATGGACAAACGAGCCGAGACACACACTATCATGGATAAGGTGTTGGCTAGTGACACAGTCAAGACTCCCCAAAGCAAATTTTTTAGAAGGGCCACTGACGATGTGGAGTCAGTGGGAAGCGGTAGTGAAGCTAGTGACAAAAATGCCCAACCAATGGTAAACAGTTTTTAGGTAGGAGAATTATTGATTTTTTATGTCGGTATGGTGTCTTTGTTCCTGCCTTCTAATTTTAGTAAGGATAATAAAGAAGGAAAGGGACAATCCAGTCAGGCGGTACAAGAAGAGATAGATAAAATATTGAAAGAAGGTGCCAATGGAAAGATAGGGTCATTAGTGGCCAAAACAAATAACCCAGCCTATGGCAAAGAGGATGACAGATTTGAAGAAGAGTAAAATGATGATTCCCTTAAGGTCATGTTTAAGGTCGTTCAGGAAAGTAAGGCTAGGGGCATTTTTTTTCTTAGAAGATAAACCATTGGAAGAAACAGGCAAGTCCTTGGCTTTTGGGATCTCGTCAGAGGTGAATAATACCAAATCACTGTATTTAAGGGCCCATGTCAATGAGAAGCCTCTTGACAGGGTATTGGTTGACAATGGCTCAGCCATCAATGTTATTCCATGTAAGACTTTGTTAAACATAGGTAAGGGTGCTGAAGATATAATATATACTAACATGGTTGTGACGGCTATGACAGGTGACGCGGCTAAGACCTTTGAGCGTGATTCCCTTACAAATTGGTTTTTGCAGTAAGGTTTGTACTTTAGTGTTCTTTGTTATCAATTCAACTGTGAGTTACATATTGCTACATGGGACAGATTAGATTCATTCCAATTTGTGTGTTCCCTCCACACTCCACCAATGTCTTTTATTCTAGAATTATAGAGAAGTAGAAATTATCAGGGCTGACATGAACCCATTCAAAAGGGAAGTCAATATAGTATATGCATGCTTTTATCATAGGGATACACAACCAATAACTTTTTAGGGAGAAGACAAAAATGGAAGACCTACATCCTTTATTTTTGCAAAGGAAAGGCCATGAAGATTCCCAAACAAAGTAGGCCCATGGGTAGGTCACCTTATCCCTCGAACAGCCAGATTTTAAATAAATAAGGACAACAATGAGAAGGAGAGGTCAGAAGGAGCTGCACTTACCGATTTCAATACAACATTGCAACAGTCTTAAGGTTGTTGTAAAACAGAGGTCCTTGGAGTTGAGGTAACTTATAAAGAAGCAACACCTATAGTCGAGGATAAAGTAGAATAGAAAGACCTGGAAGTAGCCCCTGCAAAGATGGAAGATGCCAGGCTACACAAGTTAAAGACCTTATGGAAGAGATAAATTTGGGAACAAAGAAGGAACCAAAAATTAATTATGTCAGTGGCTTGCTACAACTGGACTTGCGAAAGGAAATTATGCAGCTGTTGTACGAGTTCATGAATTACTTTGCTTGGGATTATAAAGACATGCTAGGACTAAGCTAGAGCTTGGTGTAGCACCACTTACCCATCAAAGAAGGTTTCTGTCCATTCCAACAGCCACCTCGAAAAATGTCCAAAGAAGTAGAATTGAAGGTGGAAAAAGAAATTGAGAGGCTCTTGTCAGTGGGTTTCATCAGACCAACAAAGTATACTGAGTGGCTGGCGAACATTGTCCCTATAGTGAGAAAGAATGGTAAAATTAGAGTGTGTATTGATTTTTGGGATTTAAATGTAGCTACACCAAAAGATGTCTATGTAATCCCAGTGAGCGACATGTTAATAGACGCCACTGCAAATCATAAAGTAATAACTGTAACATCCTCGTTCTGAATCACTTAATTAATGTTTTAAATAATATGTTTAATAAAATTAAAGAGATTTACAATAAAAATGACGAAAATAAATGATTAGAAACAAAGATATGAAAGGGTGACAAAAGGGTGATAAAAGGGTGACGTTAAATAACCGAAAGAAAGGAAAAACCTCCAGAACAACCAAGAACACATGGTGGAGGCCCAAACATGTGTGGTGGGGATGACCACGCGTACTTCCATGCCCACCACATGTACTCATTCAATTCCAGCAAAAAAATATAAGTTCGGATGCTTCCCGATTCCCTTTGAACTCCTAGAACCATCAAATTAATTCCAGAGAAAGGGAAAGCGAGAGAGTTAGAGAAGAAGAGAGATTTAGTAAGAAAGAGGTGGAATTGAGTGAGAAAAGTGATTCAAGATATCGAATCAATTGTAGTTTCGAGCTGGGAACCCAGTGGCATAAGCGAAACAGGTAAAACTCAGAGTTTTCGTCAGTTTTTACGAGTTTCACTGTAATTGTTTCGAGTTGATTCTTGCTAAAATGGGTGATTATTGATAGAATTGAGTTTGAAATTGAGTTGGAAATACATTATATTATGTTATTAGTGATTTGAGTAACATTAGGAAAAAGGGTTAGGGTTCTGGCTAGGGTTTATAAAATTGAGAAGCAAAGTAAACGAAATTGATTGGGCATGCATTAAATTGGTGGTTATAATTTAAAATATAGGTATATTGATGATTGTATATTATTAAATGATTGATATATGTTATAAGACGGCAACATAGCTGAGTCGGACAGGACCTGACTTCACACCAGTCTGAGTATTTCAGGTGACAGGTGAGTATATCTCACTATTTGGCTATATTAAAATGAATGGTTAGATATTTATCTACAATTGAACTGTGAATGATATTACAAATATGGTTTGATTATATATGCATGTTTACGAATGAAATGCGAATATGATTTCCACGTACCTATATGAAAATGAAAATGAAATGAAAATGAAAGTGAAAAAAGATGATGATATATGTGCGTACTTACATGATTACGATATGTGATATATGAAATGAAATGAGAATCGTAGATAAGATTCAAATGAAACAGGTACGTAAAACAAAAAAGGCATACGAAAAAGGTACGTGAACTTGTTTATGTTTTCATATGTTATGTGATATGTGATATGATATGTGTTATGAAAAGGTGATGGAAAGGTGATAAATGATCGATCATTCGGAGACAGAAGTAGGGCGACGGAAGTTAGGTCCACATGAAAAGGAGGTGGAAAAATGTTTTCAAAACTAATAGGGAGACGAAAGTTAGGATTTTATATGAACGAGAACGTTCAATTCAAACGTATACGAATCGAAATCAATATGAGTTAAAAAGAATTGTTTAACGGAAAAAGATATAAATGAAAAAGAAAATACAAAGAAAAAATGAAAAGGATGGAGAATACATACATATGAAATAGGATCTATTGATATGCTATATATTTGTATTCTATGAAATGAAACTGATGTGAGAGAATGGTTCGTATATATGACTGTTTACGTAATATTATAAAATGAATTAAAGATTACTCACTGAGCCCACAACTCACGCAACTGCGTTGTTTGTTTCAGGTATAGGTGTTAGTAGAGTTAGACCTTTGTACTAGCGGTGTCAGAGTTTTCCTTTTCTACAGGTTGGACAGCTGCTACCCGATCTACTTCTCTTTCTTCTGCTGATGCCATTATGATCTGTTGCATACATTTTGCATATACTAAGATGTTAATATGTTGTTGATATATGGTTTGTAGTATGATATAGGTAGTTTGTTGATATGTATATATTTGAGGTTGTTCTGTTGATTTGTATATATATATGAGATTGCGGTGTATGTTGTTATCTTACTGTGTGCCTGAGAACCAGTTATATTGTTAAGATTGAATTGCAGGAGGAATGCAATAGATATATGGGATATCTATATTATAGCCGTTATATAGCAGTTCTACGTAAAGTATGGACTTGTGCAATAAAGAATAAAGGGCATATTAGCGTAACACAAAGCTTAATCTATAGATGTGTTAACTAATAAAGAATAAATGAGATATCCAATATATTGGTATGAAGTTACTCAAAGTACGAATAAGCTGAATGATATGTTTTGATACTAACTTAAATGTAAACGTTGAGAAAAAGTTTAAAAATGTACGTGATTAATATGGTAATTAGAATAGGATGTTTTAATAACCTTTTGGATTTTTTTTGCAGGCAATAACTAGATCCAAATTGTTGAAGGTGATGTACACAAGACAACTTTTAGGTGTCTACGGCCCATTGGCAAATTTGAATGGGTAATGATGTTATTTGGTTTAAACATGTAGGGTTCACTTACCAAAAAGCCATGAATTTGATCTTCCATGATCTTATAGAGAAGAAAATAGAGGTTTGCATTGATGATGTGGTGGTCAACTCAAAAAGGAGGAAAGATCACATTGGCCACTTAAGGGAAGGATTACAAAGGCTAAGGAAGCATCAACTAAGGCTTAATCCCCTCAAATCTGCTTTTAGGGTTAGGGTTAAAAACTTCCTAGGATTTTTGGTTCATCAAAGAGGAGTGGAGGTGGATGACAACAAAACTATGATGATCTTACAGGCCAAACCACCTTCTAGCAAAAAGGAGTTGTAAAAGTTCCTTGGGCAGGTAAATTATTTGAGATGGTTTATTTCTAATCTTGCAAAAAAAAAGACACATGGTTTCTCAGAACTTTTGAAGCTGAAAAGGGAAGAGAACTTCGTCTAGAAACCATGTCATCAAGAGGCATTCAAAAAAATTAAAGAATATCTGTTCAAACTGCCTGTGCTAATGCCACCAAGGAATGAGCGTCACCTAAAGTTGTACCTATCTGCCTCAAAAGGATTGGTCGAATGCATCTTGGCTCAAAAAAATGACATAGGGGATGAGCAAACCATTTACTATCTCAATCAAACACTCAAATATACAGAACTCAGGTGCCTGCCCATAGAAAATGTTTTTCTCTCATTATATTTTGTATGCACCAAGTTAAGGCATTATATGATTAGCAATCTAGCTTATGTAATCTCTAAGATGGATGTGATTAAATACATGCTCTGGAAGAATAGGCAACTGGGCATTGGCATTGGCTGAATTCTCTCTACAGTACATACCTCAAAAGGTCATAAAGGGGCAGGCTATGGCAAATTTTTTGGCCGATCACCCAGACCTAGACACGCGTGGTGAAGACCTGACTTGAATGTGTTCTGTCTCAAGGAGATTTCTTGGGCATTTAAATTTGATGGTCGAGTACAAAAGATTCAGTTGGGGCTATAATAGTGCTCAGATCGCCCACGGAGATTAAGACGTCGCTGGCATTTAAGCTAAATTTTACCTGTACAAATAATCTGGCAGAATATGAGGCTCTAATAATAGGGTTGGAAATATTAAAGGAGCTAGGGGCAAAAGTATACGAGTTTTTGGTGATTCACAGGGGTGTTGAGGCAAATGAGCGGAGAATACCACTATGGCAGTTTTTCCTTAGCCCCATATTTTGTTGCAGTAATACAGTTACTCAGTGATTTTGAGGAAGTGGCATTGGAATGTGTCCAAAAAAGCCAGAATAAAGAGGTGGAAAACATGGAAAAATTGGCTTCTAGGATTGACATGTCTGAAGAGATAATGGACAAGTTTGTCCTTATTCAGAAATGGAATCATCCATTGATTGTTGCTAGGGGCATGCCAGCGGAGGTGTGATGCCCAAAATTAAATCCTAATATTTTAAATTGATTCGAAAACATGGATATTACTTTTTATTTATATATATAGTAAAAAAAATATTTGACAATGAAAACGCTTACACATGGATTTCAAAATACAATGCATCAAGTCAAAACAACTTATTTAAAATCCCCTATCTTACATTCAATGTTTATTTTAAAACGTGCTCTGTCAACCTCACTCGTGGAAATCCTCTTAAACCTCGAAATCCATGAAGTCGCGTGTTTGGCACTCAATCTTGCAAGTCCGAGTTGAATATCCCTTTCTAGCAACACTTCCAAACAAGTTCCGATTTTGATTCCTAATGTATTCACACGTAGAATTTACCATAATCATGATTTACTTAATTAAATTCTTTCATATTAAGTGTCCCAATTTCTTATTTCCCTTTATCTCACTTATCACTTTACGTATATAAATATGTATATATGCGCACATACTATAATTTATAATTAAATGTTTACAATATTTAACTCTCAATTTAACCCTCTTAACTTAGCTTTTGCCGAATTACTTCATCAAGAATAATCAATAATATATCCAGTCTAAACTCATTATCGATTTACACATATTTATATGTTCATTTATATAACATAAATTTCAATGACTTCTTTAATACCTCAACCCCCAATTTACCTCCACAACTTAGATTTTATCGAAATAATTCTACTAAGAACATCAACAACATAATCTCTTCTAATTTCATTATCTCGAACAATAATATTCAACATTCCAATTCACCTGTAATCATTGTTATTTTTCCTTCGTTTTACAACAAATGACCACAATAATTTTATCTTAACATTCTACTCACAAAAAATCATCCATTTACATCTCACAACTATCCAACTAGAATAAAAATTCCACTTTTTAATAAACCTGCCTAAAGGTATGAATTCTTAATTCTAACAGCCCCTTTTTTCCATCTTCCAACCCATTAGAAACCTGCAAAAATCAACTAACCCAACAGAAACACATGAATTTCAGCCTCCACCTAACCTGAATATAGAATTTTATTGCAAAAGACTCACCTAGCGTACTGAAAAAAGGTGACAGCAGCACGACCCATGACTGCAGGGAAGGCAGAAACGAGGCACTCTGAAGAGAGGAAAAGAGATTGGCGTGTGAAAGAGGGAGTGAGGATGGCTAGTCGGCAAGGCGACTGTCAGTGGGGAAGAGGGAAGGGCATGTGGGGGGGGGAAGAAGAAGGGGTAAGGGCTGTGGAGAGACAAGGGAGTGAAGATTAGGATTTTGGGTATGTGGGTTCTTTTTAGGGTTAGGACAAACATCTTTATGTGGACCATAATACCCTTGTCACCTAACTTTTATTTACTTTGTCCCTAATGTCCTACCCTGCTCATAGATGTATATACGAAAAATCGTATACCTACATTTATTTAATTAATTTAACATACGAAAAAAAATATAATTACATTTATTTAATCAATTTAAATTAAACATATTCTTAATTTAAATTAATCCCTATATGAAAAAAGTTTTTACTTCTTTCAATGTTTTCCCCATTTAAAATTTAAACTTTAAATTTTAGAATTTTTGGGGCGTTACAGGAGGTGGTCAAACCCAAATCCAAAAGCTCCGTACAATATCAGAGTACAGTTGTTGCAATATTGTTAATGGACAGTTCCCTGTACTGCAATGGATTTGATGGATTGTTGTTAAAATGTCTGAGTTTCCCAAAGACTATGGAGGTAATGAAAAAGGTACATGGAGGAGTCTGTGGAGCGCACCAGGCTAGAGAAAAGATGAGGTGGTTAATCAGGAGACACGGTTATTATTGGCCTCAACTTCTAAATAATTGTATGGAGTATGCCAAGGGGTGTAAGAAGTGCTAGTAACACAGAAAGATTCAAAGGGTACTTTCAGTAGAGCTATTTGACGTCGTTAACCCATGCCCATTCTGAGGGTGGGCTATATACCTTATTGGCAAGATACATCAACCCTCAACCAGGGGACATTCCTTCATTATAGTAGCTATCGACTTCTTCACCAAGTGGGTAGAGGCCCTGCCAATGAAAAAAGTGGAATGCGTAGATGTTATTCAATTTGTCAAGGAAAACATAATTCATAGGTTTGGTATCCCACAGACCATTACGACGAACGAAGGGACAATGTTTACTTGAGAAACAGTGAAGGCTTTCGTAGATGACTACTACATTAAACTAATCAAGACAATCCCATATGATGCTAAGATGAAAGGGCAAGCTGAGGCATCTAATAAGTTGCTTATGGGCATACTACATAAGATGATGGAAGATAATACAAAGGAGTGGCATACCTTGTTATCAGAGAGTTTGTGTAACGTTCCCATCCTTAAATTCCATAATTAATAAGATAATGAAATTAATAATTTAATTAATAAATTAAAAAAAAGAGATTTCTTATGAGTTGATATAAATCTGATTGTAAATATATTTAAAATAATGATGTTATAGGAAGGAAAGTAAAGTACAAGGGGTGGGCACGGCCGCGCATACAAGAGGTGGGCATGACCGTGCATACTTTCTGACGACCGCGCGTACTTCACCGATCTGTTAAAAAATTGGAATGCTTTCAAAAATTGAAGCATGACAAGGCTCGCTTTCATTTATGAAAAGGAAAGAAGCAGGCGAAAGGTTCAAAAGCTGAGAAATTGAGCGAGAGAGAAAGAGTTGAGAGAAAATGGATGTGAAGCTCATTTTCAAATTCCTTTTTAACCTGATAAACAATAATCTTTTCATAATAATAATAAATCAGAGGAAAATAAGAGGACAGAGAAAAGATAAAAGATATATACACGCTGTTTTATAAAATCTCGGTCCAAACTGTTACATTTGAAAACATAATGCTAGCGGAAGCAAAAATAAGTTTGAAAACATTTCAAACTAAAATCCGGCGTGTATATACAAAAATGTACAACATATGTATAAAACAAAATCTAAAAAATGTAAACTGGAGCTTGACGTCTGACGTAAGCTCGGAGAACACCGATCAACTCTGTGGTCTAGGGACAGCAGCTACCTACGATCTTCACAATCATTTAAAACAATAAACGGGGTGAGTATAAACTATACATAGTAAGTATTTTTAGCTTTTATAACTTAAATGATGTGCAGGGGAAAGTATAAATCAGCACGCGGACGTGCCTATCTATCTTGTCCTCAGGCATCCCCGTATGTCAGTCAAATAAACACACAACATCGAAAGAAACTAGCACACAGCCTTAATATCATCACACAGATCAATTGTATATCATACATATGTAAATGTAAATGTATGAAATGAAATGATAACGAGAATTCACACAAAATGTCCCGGGTTTCGTCCACCATAGCACATAGCAGTGGAAATCCTCTATCGTACACAGCATAGGTATGGCATATAGCCTGAGCACACAGCTGTGAGCAAAGCTCATAAATACAGACCATAGCAAACAGCAAGTCCAGGATAACACACAATAATCCCTTATCCACACAGGAATCATATTTGCCACACATGCTCGTGTCACACATATGTTTGTGTCATATATGAATATATGTATGAATGATATTCGTATCGACACACAACAGTTGAATGACATTCATTACACACAGAGCAAATCACATAGCATAATATTCATCTCGGCTCACACAGAGCAAATCAAAGAATACCACATAGGTATTTAGTCAATATCGAATCAAGTATACCACACAGGTAAACAATCCATTTCAATCAAAACATAACTCTAAAGAAAACATCACATTCTTATATTCACTATAATTCGTCTAGCAAACTTATCATCTCATTATAGGCATTTCTACTTAAATAGAATCAACCTAAAACATAATTACGAATCAATATGAAAGCATAAGAACACTTACCTCGAAATCAAGCAAACATAATTGTTGGAACATTGATTGTGACGCCCAAAATTTAATTATTACCTTAGGTATTTATTTAATTTTACTCTAAGATAACAATTAATATTGAACATCAAATTTTTAGAAAAATAGTTTCGAAAATAAAAATATACAATAAAACATTTATATGGAAATTAC
>CANYCX012369728.1:0-10079 GCA_948193385.1 Breynia disticha f. nivosa | reverse complement strand
TGTGGGATATTGAATGAAAGATATTGATCTCTATCATTACCTATATGGTTCGATATTCGTATGATTGATCTGTATGGTCATATTGATAGCTGTGTGAAACGATTTGTTTGACATTCGGGGATGCCGAGGGACAAGATAAATACACACGTCTTCGTGCTATTTTATGCTTTCCCCGGCACATCATTTACATTTAAAGCTAAGAATACTTACTGAGTATTGTTTATACTCACCCCGATATTGTTTTAAATGATTGTACAGATCGTAGGTAGCTGCCTATTACTGGACCCAGAGCTGATCGGTGTTTCCAGAGCTTACGTCAGAGGTCGAGCTCCAGTTTTCATTTTTGATATTTTGATTTGTACAGCTGTTGTACATTTGTATATAAACACAATATTTAAGTTTGATATGTTTTCAAACTATTGATGTTTCCGCTATAAAAATCTTTTATGTTACGAATGTTTTGGGCCGAGATTTTATAAAAAGGCGTGTATATATCTTTGATATTTTCTCTCTCCTCTGTTTCTAGATTTGATTTCATATCATATTTTTGAATTATAATGTTTATCAGGAAAGTCAGAATTCAAAAATGAGGTTTATATAATAGGCCAGCTATCTTATAACTTTATAAGCTTAAAGAAAACTGCCATTTACATAAGAATTCATTTACGATCCAATTTAGTAAGTGTAAGAACAATTACCTAACCATTATCACATTGATTCTTTACTTAGAAGAATCAAAGCATCATTTGTCAACTTTAAATCAACTACTCTTCACCATTTCGATTATGACTATTCTTACCAAACTCTATCCATTTTAAGAATTCTTCTTCAACTTCACATACATAGGTTCATTCGAGTTCTAATCGTATCATAACATAGGTTTCTAGCATTTATTTCAATCAACTATATGTAATTACTAAGGTTTACAATTCCAACAATCAACGATTTCTAAACCCTAACTAAACCTTTTTATTTTCCACTCTTTTTCATCAATCTCGCTTCCTAAAATCATCCTAGCACATACCTAAGCTTATGTTCAGTTTCTCTACATAATAATCAGCAATTCCAACAATCAAAACATCACTTAATATCCATTCAAATCAACTAAATCCAATCATAAACCTTAAGTAAACCTTCTTTCCAATCTTACCTTATCAACTAGGATGATTGATGGCAATGATGAACCTAAAATCACCTTCTCTGCTTAAAATCTCACTTTTTTCAGGTCTCCCTTTCTTTCTTGTTCTTTGGAAATGAAGTTTAGTAAATTAAGGTTTATGTGCAATTCTCAGTTGTTCGATTTATAAATTTTTCAAGAAATCCGCAATACGCATGGTCATTATGATTGCGCGTACTTTGCTTCCCACAATGTGTATTCTTCATTTCCAGCATTTTCTCTTTTTCTTAGTTATTTCCTATCAACCTTATATCAACCTTTGATCAACCTTTATATATTGATGTTTAAGCATTTATTTTTCATAATTTTAAGACAAAAAATTCCCAGGATGTTACAGGTACTAAGATAGTGGAGAAGGCAAGGTTGTTTCGAACCACTCTAAATTCTTGTGTTATCTTTTCTTCCATACTTCCTTACTTTACAATTTCATAATTCTGTAAAAATAAAGGAAAGACACGGTTCAAGATTCAACCCCCTTCTCTTGAATCCTACAATTGGCATCAGAGCGGGTTCTCTTGCTTGGACTAACATCCTAAGAGTGATCAATCAAAGATGGCATTGAACTTTAGAGGAAATGGAGAGAATGTTGGATATGCTATGAATAGACCACCTTTCTTTAATGGTAGCAATTACATGATGTGGAAAAAGAGGATGATGATCTTCATCAAAGCTCAAGACATAGAAATTTAGAAGGTAATTGCAATCGGTCCAAGAATTCCAAGTCATCAAATAGAGACATAAAGAGAGAGAAGGAGTATAATGATGAGGATTGAAAGGGTGAACAATCCAACTCTAAGGCAATGCAAATTCTTTATTATGCATTGAATCTGAAAGACTTAAATAGGGTGGCATCTTGTGACAATGCTAAAGAAATTTGGAAAATACTAAAGGTCACACTTGAGGGAACCACTCAAGTCAAGGAGACCAAGATCAATATGCTCTTACATGATTATGAGCTCTTCACAATGAAGGATGGAGAAACCATTACGGCAATGTTGGATAGATTTTCCGAGATCACTAATGGGTTAGCATCTTTCGAGAAGCCAATTCAAGAGAGTGATAGAGTGAAGAAGATTCTAAGATCTCTTCCAAGAGAATGGGATGCTACGGTTACCGTAATTATGGAGTCCAAATATTTGAACAAGCTAGAGTTTAGTGCTCTAGTTGGTTCTTTGTTGAACTATGAAATAGTTCTCAAGTCTAGAGGGGTCAAAGCAAAGACAAAGGCAAAAAGAAAAGGGAATCGCTCTTAAGGCATCTCATGAGGAAAGTGAAGAGGAGCATGGGGACTTGGAAGAGGATAAGGAAGTTGCCCTTTATACAAAAAACATGAGGCAATACAAGAATCTCCTTAAGAGAAGAAGGAGAGAATTGAAGAAAGAGCCAAAGGGAAACTTCAAAAGGAACACCTCTTCAAACTATAGAAAGAATGATGACATTTGCTACAATTGTGGAAGAATTGGACATCATCAAAAAGATTGTAGGATGCCATCATCAAAGCTCCCACACGAAAAGAATAAGGGTAAGGCAAAAAAGCTTACATAGCTACTTGGAGTGATTAGGGAGGATGAAGATGAAAGAAAAGAGGAGAAAAACTTTGCACTCATGGTCCTCGAATTATATTCTAGCGATGAGGAGACTGAGGTATCTTTCTCGACTCATGATGATGAATTACTTGTTGCTTTTGAGAGCTTGAATGATGATTATGCTAAATTAGTCAAAGCTAAAAAGTCTCTTAAATCTAAGTTTAGGATGCTTGAAAGTGAAAATGAAGAATTGCTTGCATCTTTGAATAAATCTAATGATCATACTAAATGCTTGCTTGAATGTGAAGAATTGAGATCTCAACTTGACAAAGCAAGAGAAGAATGTAATATGATTATTAGTAAATATACAAATGGCAATGAAAAATTTGAGCAAATGTTGAAAATGCAAAGATATACATTGTCTAGATGTGATCTAGGTTGTGAAGAATTTAAGGAAGAACAACTATTGCTAAACAAACTAGATCATACTAAGAGCAAGATTAATTTGAAAGTGCCTAAGTGTGAAAGATGTTTAAAAATTGGTCATAGCTCTTATTCATGTTATGCAAATGCAAATGCCAAACATTATCGGGATAAGGTTTGGAAAATGAGTCTCACATAATCAACCTATTATTAATCTTGCAAATCAATCACAATCTATCATACATATATATATCATCATATGTATATTAATATTCGCCTCAACCTGTACTATCATCTAGAATAACAAACAACACTCATATATGCATATGTACCAATCCATCATCATCTAGTAACAACAAGTATCTCAACCAAACCTAGAAATAGTCATAACAACCACGATCATATCCAATATACACATAACATGCAAATGCCAAACATATCAACTCCTAGCTGGTGTTTGATGAAGAGAGAGAATGCAGGAGTAATAGCCAACCCACCTGTATAAATCTTAAAAACTAAGCTGACTCATTACCTGGTCCTGAAAACAAAATATACGAATGCAGATTTTATGAGATGCAAGCTCAGTGAGTAGTCATTAAATAAGCAATAACATATAATTCAAATAAATAATTCATTTTCATAATTCAACATAAAATATCTGTGATGGTATAAATATAAACTCATTTTACTCCTTTCAGATTTCCTATGATCGTAATGGTCATACTCATAAAATTTAGCATTTATCAACATGTAACGTATAACGATTAACGACCTGTCTCTGTATAATTTTCCTCTACGACATTATACTTGCTCTACGACAATCTACTTCCTCTACAGTATGATCTATCATATAATCACCAATCTAATCACCTCTCAACAACTATACCAACCCCAATCAAATCGCATTTCATATATCATAACATGCAATATGTAACACTATGAGTAATTGCTAAATTATCGAAATGTACATGTTCGCAATTCCATTTAATTTTATTTACTTATAGGAATCATCTTGTATAAACGTTTACCTGTTACTTTCGATTTCATTTATATCATACGATCGCAATCATATAAATATCAATTAATCATTTTCTATCACGTATTTAAATTGCATATCAATTCTGTAATGTCCTAAAAATTTTAGGATTTTAAATAGATGGAAAATAACTTAAAATGGGATCGAATCAGACTGTTTTAGGTAAAATTGTGAAAAATAGCAGACAGCACGGGTTGTGAGCATGTCCTCGTGCTCATGGAGGATGATCAGCATGCCCTCGTGTTGAATTTATTACAGAATGAGCTCGTGCACGACTAAATAGAAGCACGTGCTGAGATTTCACGGCACGACCAAATAACACGACCCGTGGTCGAGGTCGTGTGTGCTAGGTTTAATCGAACAACATCGGGTTGCTCATTCATTCATTTTACAAATAGAACAAACAGAGAAGATAAGCTGGTAGGTGAAGTGTAGAAACCCTAGAATCATTCCATCCATTGATTTCAACAAGAAAACCATTAAATTCTTACAAGAATCAAGCAAAAAGTCATCTAAGGTAAGAATTGTTCTTCCTTTGGTCAAGATGTATATTGAGTTTGATGAATAGACTTGTTTGAAGTTTAAGTGTTGAGTTTAGTTGCTGGAAAATCTATTGGGAAATGATAGAGGGTTGGTTGATGTTCTAGGAATGGATTTAAGTGAATGAATAAGAGATTAACAATTCCTATATGGTTGTTTGCTTGTCTAGGAGGATCTAGACAATTTGGACCGTAATTTAGTCGGTGTTAGAGCGGTGCGAAACAGTGCGACACGTAAATCGAGGTCTGTGGGTTACGCTTATGTATAAGTGTTTTCTTACACTTACGGCTCTTATAAGTGTTCTTACGCTTATTTATGTCTTTATAAGATTCTAAATGATCATAAGACACTTAATTAAAGAATGAAAGAAAAGGAAGAAATGCTCATAAGTATGTTCTAATGAACTTTAAGCTTGAATGATGATTCTTGCAAATGATATGTGTTATGAGCATGTTAATATTTCCTTGTTGATTCATATGTGATATATGGATTGTGTTAGTATGCTCATTGATACCATGTTGGTATCTTGTTGATAATAAGCATATGAAAGCATGTGTGATTGCTTATTTGCTTATTGATTATGTTGAGCATGTGAATTGCTTGTAAGTATGTGATTTGCTTGTGATTGAGCATACTTGAGATTTTGGACATTAAATGTATTCATTCATTGTGTTGCATTATTTGTCTGACACTGGGCCATTACTATTCTGAGAGAGATTCTTGATGCCGGTGAGATGTCAATGCCGGTGAGATGTCGGTGACTAAAATGGATATAAGCCTGAGAATTCGACATTATTGTATGTGTTGCATTGCATTCATATGCACACATTTGAGATTGGCATTCATTGTAGAATGTTTGATTCTTGCTTACTGATTTATGAATGTTGGCATGTTCAATTGGAGATTTACATGATGAGATTTCATGTGTGTTGAGTTTGAAATGGTTTATTGAGTATTTATGTGCTTTGCTATGATTTAACTCTTAGATGAGTTTGTATGCTGATTTGAGTGTACATATGTTATATATGATATACTGAGAAGGTATATGACCTAAAGCACCTAATGAATGCTCAAAGAACATGAAAATAGAATCAGAATGGTCAAACAGAAGCTCAGCACGCCCACGTGCTGTCCAGTATGCCCACGTGCTGCTGGGTAACCTGAGAAAGGTTATGAGCACGCTCCCGTGCTATAATGAGCACAAACCTTACCACTTGAGAAAGGTGATTTGAGCATGCCTCGTGTTTGAATTGGTACGATGTGTCAACTGGGAAGAGTGACATGAGCATGCCTCGTGTTCATCCAGCACGACCTCGTGTTGTTCTCCTGTACTTCATTTATTCAATATATTGTGTTGCACTTACTGAGTATATTTGTATACTCACCCCTTTTATTGTTTAAATGATGTGTAGATTGTAGGTAGCTACTACTGGAACAGATTTGTGGTGATCAGAGGCTTTTGCAATATTTGATCGGGGTTTGACTCCAGGGATTTTGTATTTCAACTTTTGGATTTTTGTATATACTATGTATATATGAAGTTTGAATTGATTTTCAAACTGAGTTTGCTTCCGCATGTGTATAAACTGTTTTGGGGCCCAGAGGGTTGTTTTAAATGTATACATATTTATCTTTCTCTTTCATTGTATATTTTATGAATTTGGAAAGAATTTGGGATATTTGTTTTAAAAATTTGAGCTCCAAAAATTCGTATTTAAAAGTGAGTTAGACTGCTCATCTACTAGTTGAAGTACTCAAAACGATATGAGCTCTGATATTGTCCCGCTCGTCTAACCTGTCGTCCTATATAATCATATACAAAATTCTCTATAAAATTCAGTATAAACACGTAGCGAAATACATGTTCCTATCTTAATCCTATCAATTCCCTATTTTCATCAATTATCAACAATTCGAACTTCTATGTTAAATTCACGTCCAATTACAAATTAAACCTAATTAATATCATAAATTTCTTACCGTTTTCCTCTGTATATTTCTATATCGAGTATACCAATCTATTCTCATCTCAATCCTATGATCAATTTCGTATTTTCCAGCTCAATTCCTAGCTAAAACTCTTAAAATCTCTCTTTTCTCTCCTTCTCCAGTTTTTCTCTCGACTTTGCTCCTTTTATTTTCTGGTTCGATTTCATTTCTGCTCGAAAATGACTTTTATATATGGCACTGGTGGTCAGCACGACCGTGTTGAGGTCAGCACGTCTCGTGCTGAATACAGACATATTATGTCTTGCTTCAATTTCTAACGTTTTCTACATATTTAACAAATCAAAACGACTTATGCTTCAATCAGCACAACCCATGCTTACCAACACAACCCAAACCTCACCAACACAACCCTTGTGTTTAATATCATTTCCCAAAAATTCATTCGTGCTCATATTTGAGCATAGTTGTGCTCATATCATTTTTAGGGGAACCGTCCCCATGCTGTCAACACACCCATCGTGCTGACAGTCTATTTGCTATATATTCTGAATTCAAACTTCATTTCTTCTTTCACCCGCATCAATTTTAACTTATTCTAAACTATTAGTCTCACAATTTACCTCTCATCTTCTTGGATTTGTCTAATCGATTCTTAATTTCATTAATGATTTTAATCATTTTACTAATTATAGGGTTTTATGATGGGAATGTTACAGATGCTGTTGTGGAAGCTTATGTACATCAGGAGAGTATGGGTAATAGAGTTAATGGATCCTTCACAATACACACATTCGATAATATTCTGAAAGAATTGGTGGACAAATTTCCTGATAAAAAAATTGACAAAGACAAACTTCAAAATCATATGAAAGAAAAAAAAATGGTTTGAATGTTATGATATTTTAAAAAATAGCATGAGTGGATTTGGTTAGGATCCAATCACTAAAATATTTATAGTTTAACCTGAAGTCTGGCAACAATTGATTGAGGTATAAAATTAACTAAAATTCAATTTTATACTATCATTTTTTTCATTAATAACTTCAATGCTCATTTTCTTTATGTATCATTTGAATATTAAACCTCAAGCAGCTGAGTGGCAAAATAGACAAATAAGAAATTATGATAAATTATGCCAACTCTTTGCTAAAGATAGGCTACAGAAGAAAATGCTGAGACTGCTACTGAAATTAGAAGAAGGGCTAATATTCTTGAAGAAAATACTGCTGATGATACACATGCTACCATTGATGACATTGATTTTATGGCATCTCAAAATGATATCATGTTGAACAATATTAATGTGGATACTAAAATTCTTCATGATATTTGAATCAATGATGTTACTCCAAGCAGGATTCAAGCTAATTATCAAGTTGGTGGACATTCTTGTAATGGCAAAAGTAACAATCAAGTCCAAATAACTCCACAAAATAAAAAAAAGGAAGAAATTTATAGTAGATGAAGTTTCAATTTTGAAAGAAGGGTTTGATAATGTTGCCAAAGCTATAGAAAATTCAACTATTGAATTGGCTAGAGCTACATTTGACAAACTTCCCATTCTTGAAAATGAAGTGTGGAACATGCTTGTAGATTTATGCATTGAAGATGAAAATTGCTATAATGCATATCTCTATTTTATTGAAAAGCAGAAAAAATTGGGAGCTCTTCTTGGATGTCCACAAGAATATCACATAAACTTTCTACTTCAAACGATTAGACAAAATTGATGTTCAAAGTTATTAGTTCAGTTTACTTGCTAAAATTTATTAGTCTTTCTTTAATTTTGTGCTGCCAAATCATGTTTTCATTGAGGCTTTAGTCAATAGTGATTGAATTGTAAGTGTGGACTACTTTTTGGAAACTCATATGTTTTTAAATCAGTGGTGATTTTTACTACTGTCCATTAATGATTTTTACAGTTTATGATTTTCAATCAGTCATTTTTCAATCGAAGCTTATGTAGCTTTTCACAATGTCACATTTGCGTTCACGAATCATGTGAACATCTATAGACTTTGAAGTGAAATGTTTACAGTTTAGTTCGAGTTTTATTACAACTTGATTGTTGTTTAATGTCATGTATGTGAATCCAAGTGGGAAACATTGATACATGAAGGAACCATATCACTGCAGCTGATTATAAACTTTAAAAATAAAAACATTGTAACAACTTGAATGTAAGTAATTTATGACAAAGTTTTCAATCAATTGATCATAAAGTTTTTGTACCTAAATATTATTTTGGTTATCACTTCACACTTTAATTTCTCATCCATGTTTTTGGGTTCTCATTCTCTTTGTTTTTAACTTTTGTTGATATGTTAACTCATATTTTAAAATTCATGAGCGAGTACTTCATTAACTTGACGAATCCTCAAACATTATTATCTTTTTTTAATATGCTTATTTTTAAAATAAAGCTAATTTTGTATTTTGACTTCTAAAATTAGTATATACCTTTCTATTAGTTACACTCATGTTTTTTCTCTCCCAAACAAGAGTAAGATTTCTATGTACTAACTATTATTACTCTTCTTCTTTATTACTTTTCAACTCTTATTTTCCTTAAACTCTGTTTATTTCATAGAAAAAGGTAGAAAAAAAAGGCAAAAGAAATAAAAATTTTAATGTTTCCATTGTTTGGAGAAGTATTTGAAGACAGAAAAAGAAAAGAAAAGGAGAGAAATGAGTTGAGTTTATTTCATGGATGCTTCATTGGTGCAAATGTTAGACATTTCCCTCACATTATAGATCCGACAGTACTAGAGGTTTTAGCCATACGAGAAGCTTTGACATGGATTAAGGACAGGAAGCTTTTGAATTATGTCATCCGGTCAGGCTGCCTCGTAGTTGTTAAAGCCATCCAAAGTTCATAGTTTCATGATTCTTATTATGACCTTTTGTTATCAGATTGTAAAGATATTTTATCAACTCTAGATGATGTTAGGGTCGTTTTTGTACGGAGATCTGCGAACCTTGTTGCTCATTCTCTTGTAAAGGCAATGGGTTTTGTCCCAGGTTTCCATGTTTGGGGCTTCTCTGCTCCGACTTGTATTTACGCCAGCTTGGCATTTGATGCAATGTTATGATCCTCATTTTATGTCAAAAAAAAAAACTCAAACCTTAACGCTTTACTTGTTTCATGGTTTTGTATTGTATTGGTTATTATGGTTTAAAAAAAATCATGGTTGTTTTGTATTTTTTTAATTCATTGTATGAATTATTATTGTTTTTCATGGGTTGAAAGTCTTAGTAAAACCATGAAAAATAACCCATCAAATTAGTGAATTATGATAGTATTGTTCTTTAAATCATACCATCTAATACAACAACATATCATCCTATATTTTAATTAACAACACTAACACATGGAACAAATGCACTGTAAAGTTTTAATTTAAAATTTTAGTTTTTATAATAGTAT
>CANYCX012369562.1:0-10608 GCA_948193385.1 Breynia disticha f. nivosa | reverse complement strand
AACCCTAGAATTCGATTCTAATGGGTACTACACATCCATACCTTTCATTCAAACTCAATTTCACACAATTCGGCCTTAAATTGCACGAGGAATCACCTCGGAAAGTTAAACCATAAGCGAAAACGAAATTCAAAGTTTTGGTTTGAGAAAAACTTACCGAATCAAGTTCTCAATCCAATTCTACAACTCCCGATCACCAAATCTTGCTTAGCTCCAGTGTCGATTAGGGTTTTCAAAGTTTTGTTTGTTCTTTGGGAAGGAAAAACGTGTATGGAAGGATGTGAAGTGAGAGATAGGAAGAGATATATATATACATAAGGCTCGAAAATGACGATTTTGTCCCTAACTCAATATCTCGCCTTTCACTCGATTTTCTCTCTCCCGAATAACCGAAATTTACTCGATTTTTATTTCTCATTCTATTCTACTCTCAACACCATTTATTAAATAATATTTTCCACGAAAATTTTCCTCACGTAATTCATTAATTATTCAATTAAATTATAAAAATCACGAAAAATGGAGGGCGTTACAAGAAACTTGTACAAATCATAAATGAAGATACAACTAGGTCATTTGATCTTATGTTGAAAAATATTCATTCCACCATTGTAAGTCACGAGCAAGACCCATAATTTTAACCAAACATTGGATAGATGGGCAGTCACGAGTGTGACTAAAACTAACCACGATCGTTACTCAACATTTCAGCTGAATATTGGCAGTTATATGGAGTCACAAACATGACAATCACGCAGCATTATGGAGTCATGAACGTGACTCAAAAGAGCCATGAACGTGACTCATACTTACAGCCAAATGTGGAAATTATGGGAGCCACAAACGTGACTGACTTCAATCACGAATGTGATTCATGAAATCCAACCCAAAATGTGAACATATGACCAATCATGAATGTGACTAATGATAGTCACGAATGTGACTGGTGTGGATGGTTCAAAATCTTGATCAGAGGTGCAGTCACGAATGTGACTGGGAACAGTAACAAACATGATTGAGAATCCTCAGCTCACATCTTGGTCCAGAACATCAGTCACGAATGTGACGGAGAGGAGTCACGAACATGACTGGTTAGCTGCCCATATACTCGGCATTTCACACACAAGACCAACCCAAACAACATTCACACATCACTGGCAAGTCTTAACCTTCCCATACTAAATTCATACAACAATTATACCAAAATCTTCATCACATCAATGACATAATTAGCACCTTTCACATGTGATCATGGAAATTAATTCAACCATACACCATTCTCCTATTCATAACCAACTATAATCATGACATCAAAATTCTTATTCCATATCATAGCATATAGAAAGCACACTCAATCAAACCACTTAACCACAATCATTTCATGATCTCATAAGCATATTAGTTTCGTAATCACTTAGACATATTCATTTCATGACCCCATAAAGAACACATCATATGCAATATGATGAATGCAAATGAATGCCATCTAATGCATTCCTTAACATGATCACCCATGATCCCACTTAGCTATTAATTTATGCCATTTGTTGGCCATGATATTGATGTTTGCAAACAGGCCTTGTCGGCCGGGGGTATCGATTATAAAGAAAATGGATCCATATAATTTACGCCCTTATGTAGACTTAATTTTTCCCTTATTTGGCCTTGATTTTGGCACACTCGTACGCACTTAAGCGTCCGAGGAATTAACCATTTGTGCCCTATTGTAGCATTTAAAAGATACTACCCGTAAGTCTGCTCCCAAGAGCTATAACCACCCCTATTCTCGCTCACTAAGATCTCACCAGTTCATTCGCTTACTAAGAGCCCATTGGTTCATTTTAGTTTCCTCCATATGAGCCCCAAATGTTGAGTTTAGCATTAAACAATCTCAACAAAACCAACAATCAATTAAGCATAGCCAACCTAAGCATCATAATCATCACCAATGAGTTCCATCATTTGAACAACAATCATCCAAACATAACAATCAATCATTCCATCCATTAACCATACCCCTCATGGTATATCAACAATCATATGGCTTTAGACATTTCATGCCCACATAAATGTCACATTCAAGGAATCCCATAAACACATCAAACACATTTCATATTCAACGCATAAAACACATCAAGAAGTCTTTAACATCATACACTCATTATCCATTTAAGCAATCCATGTCATATCAAACGACATAGCCACTCATCCCATAACATCGAATCACACACTTACCATGCGATATCAACACACTCATTTTCAAGCTAAACAACAGATTAACATTCAATAACCTACAAGTATGGAGATAAGTTGCGCTGATATTACTTACCTCTCTAAAGCACTTAGTGGCTCAGTTGTAAACCTTCGTCGTCGCGATGCGAATTCTCTATTATGAACATTATAATATCACATCATCGCATTCATTAAACATGAAAATGGATCAAATGTTCATGATATTCATTATTACTTTCATCTCATCACTTCCCTTCTCTCTTTTTTCATAAATCCTCTTCATTAATATGTTACCTACCACCACCATTCTTAATTTCTCTCACACCTAACCTCCATTATTGTCCTAGACAAGTTTGTTTATGTATAAGTTAATGCATATTACCCTCCAACACGTTCAAAACATCCTAGCTCCAATTTTCCCCTTCTAAACCTTAACCATTTTCCTAACTTTACTTTAATCTCACTCATATGGTAAAACCCAATCAAAAAAACACTTTAAACACTCTCAATAGACTCTAATGAAGCTTACCCAAGTGACAAAACAAAAGTAAAACCTTGTTGAAACAAAGCCTCAAACTTGTCACTATGCAGGACAACCCTTCCCCTACAAATTTTGAGTCCCTAATCCACGATTTAACACCAAACATGCTTAATAAAGGGTAGTATATGTTTCAAGCTTTCTAACAATCCATCATTTGTTAAATTTGGAGCTAAATCGAAAGAGTAATGAGGGTTGGAAATTAGGGTTTCGGAGAAAAATGGGAATAGAAGGGAGAGGATGATAACTTATCTTGATTCAAACCAAAACCCAATTCCAGAAACTCCCGAGCTGCAGATTTGGTGGAGAGTTGATGGTCAATGTGGGTTTTTGGCTATGGAAGAAGAAGGAAGAAGGCAAGTGACGTGAAGGTGGATGAAGAGAGTCGAGGGAAGGGTTTATAGGGTTGGTTAGTGGGCTTGGTCCTCTTCTCTTCGTATTTCCTTTTAAGTCGGCCCACACAAAATCTCGACTCCCTAATTCTCGCAAATTCAATTCCCTCCAAATTTCTTAAATTCCCAATTAAAATAATTCTCCACTATACTCACCTATTTATTTACGCAAAAATAAAACGCAAAAAATTTCCACTCTTTTTTTTCTATGTATTTTATTTAAATTTTTAACTAAATAAAAAATTTGGGGCATTACACTCATCCCCAAGGCACTGTTATTTTGGTTTTATATTATATGGCCATGGTTGTGTTTTTCTTGCATTCCTTTTAAATGATGTCCAAAAGTTTTGAAAACTTGGTGTTAGCATATGGTGTTTAGGTTGAGGTTCAGTACATTGAAGATAAAAAAATATGGCTAGGAAACTAATAAATGAAGTAAGAGTCATTAAGGAAAAAAAATTGTTCCTGGTTTTGAGCGTCACAGTGACATTAATCTACCCCCACTCTAATATGGCGGCAAAGAAAGCATCGATTGTAGCCCCGCCTCTCAAAGAAAATCTAACGTGCTCAGCTTTGACATGACCCACACTTCGATGTTAAATGCCTTGACATGTTGTTAATTTAAGAAGGTAATTTTCTTGATTGACTAATTATGGGATTAATTTTGATTTGATCACGGATTACTGTGGAAAATACAAATATGATATTTGTATATATTGCAATCAGTCATCAACATATAAAAGTATTCTAAAAGACTAAGTGTAGAAAAGTAAATGTACAATCATGAGCCAATGAACCTACAACTAGGTTTATACTATTATATAGTATATTCTTTGGGCTTCAAGTCCATCTTCAAGTGGGCTCTCCATACTTCCTTGTTGGGCTCCACGTCTGGACTCCCCGTCCTTTTCAGTTGGCCTCCATTCTAAACTAATTTCTAGACTAAACTTAAGCTAAGAAAATAGGCTTAAAAGGCCTTTACAACCCATTTAAGAAAAGCCATTACAACCCAAAACCAGGCCCATGAATGCACCATGCAAACTATTCAACAAACAAATTTCATAACACCCATTTGGGCCCAAGGCCCACATGCTCATAAAAGATGAAATGCAATTTTAAACATGACAAATCCAACTTTAAGTTTTAAGCCCAAGCTATCAACAAAAATTGTACCTTTGGGCTCATTGAGTTTAATTCTAATGATGGGCTTGGCACAAGCCCAAAATCATTCCTTGAATTAATGCACTCAAGCCCATAAGACAATATTAATTTATTCTGTGCTAAAAATAATATAGGTTCAATTTCTCTTTTGCTATTTTTCACATATATAAAAAATATGTGTAAAATCTACATGAATGTGTTTAAGTATAAAAATAAATACTTAACCAAAATTTCATACACAAAAATTGCAGCTTCCTAATGTAAATGCAGTCCTTAAATTTATCATAAAATTCATTTTAGGTCATTAAGAATTAAAATAGTTCAACTTGGTCATTAATTCTTTCTAAAAAGCACCTAGTTTAGGGTTTTTATGATTTGGGCACTAATTAAACTTTATGAACAACATAAAAGTAATTGAAATCACGTGTATGAGTTATTTTAGCCCCTCCTAAATTCATAAAATTAATTTTAGGCATATTTAATTAACACTATGTCAAAATAGTCTTAAAACTTCAAATTATATACTTAGTTTTGTATTTTATGAATTAAAACACATATACACACATGACCATCCATTGATAGGATTAAGATTGACATAACCGTTCTGTATTAGGTCAATTTGAAACCCAAATTTACTGATCATATCATTCACCCCATGTTTGATTGAGACTAGCTCACAAATCATGTCAAATGAGTGTTAATAAATTATGGTGATCACTCTGATACCACTGTTGGGTTTCCTATGTGTTTATGAACCTATGGAACGAGAAAAATACAAATAAAACATATAAAAGGTAGCAAGGAATCTCACCAACAATGTTATTAACACAATTATTGATTATACGAGTAAAACTAGTTATGTAAAATTCAAAACTTTAATGAAAGAAGACGTGCACACCTTTCTTCCTTGTATGGCTGAATATGTATCGTGACCCCTAAAATTCGACTACCACTCGTTATTATTATTTTTATGTAGCAATGAAAGATATTTCTATGATATGTATCTATATTGTGACCCCAAAAATTCGACTATCCACTAGGTGATATTCAAATTTTGGACATCATAAGGTTGTTAAATAGAAGTTTTGAAATTTGATTGTAAGCCTTAAGCACACCCACATTCAAATATAGATACATATCATAGAAATATCTTTCATTACTAGATAAAAATTTACAAATTTTTTCAAAGTTGATTTAGGGTTATATAGGAAAAGGAAATGGATAGACTCCATTTCTAATATAACCCTACAAAATGAATGTTTGTTCTAAACTTTTCATACACAAAAGTTTTTAAGTCAGGAGAGAGCAAAACTCCGGTGCATAGCCCACCTCAGTCTTTTGATCTACAATCAGAGTCGGAGCATCCAAAAGCTTTACACCTTCTCATTCCAAAATGCACCCTCGATTCCCTCCCACACGGCAGGTATAAAACACCGTGAGTCGTGAGACCCAATAAGCAACACTTACAGACATGGACAACCATCCGTAAATTATTTGTTCACATTCAAATCAATTCACAATGTACACAAATACTTAGTTAACTTTGTAAAATTCAACTATTATTTCATAAGATCAAACATACATTCAAACATATAACCTAAGTTATATGTTTCAACCAAACAGGCAGCTCTCAGAGATCCACACGGTGTCAGCCTGGACTACGAGTTGTGGCTAGGAAGTACGCGTGGTCGCTACCATTGCACGTAGTCTGGGTGCAGACAAACGCGTGGTTGGCTGCAAAGTACGCACGATCGTGGTGAGAACGCATACTTTGCTGCCACCTCGCGTGGATCCCGGATTTCCTGGAAAAATCTCAAACTAAAACCACAATTCCTTCATAACTCAATTCAACATCACTTAAAATCAACCTTAGCATCACAACAACTAAACCAGCTTAATTCATCATAACATATGATTCAACATTCATCAAACCACAATCAAATATGTCAAGTTACCTAACATGGCTTATGCCACCCAAATCAATTAATCCTTCCACTCTAGATAACACTCACAATTCTCCCATACAAATAGCAACTTAACATATGTTCATTCCAAATCCAACATATATGAACACAATGATGTGGATATCCACATTTACGCCCTGTTTTGGCCTTATTATCGCCCTGTTATGGCCTAACACATTCGTCGTACACACGTCTGTGTATCGAATAATCAACTATAGTGCCCGGTGTAACATGTTTTATATAGTACCCAAAAGATTGTACACTAAGCACCAAATTTTGCAAACTAAGTGTCATAACCACTCATTAGGCACATTATGTATGCAACGAATATATGCAACCAAGGCACTTATCATGTACCATCATACATTCCAAAGCTTTACACATTTCACACGTCAATATCATATAGTCAGAACCACTCTCAAGAAAAACCAATCCCAACCAACCATGAATTTGAAGCAGATTATCACTCATATAACACACAAGGATGGTTGCATTCGTGTTACTTACCTCGCAAGACTCGCCTAACGACTCGGCAGGGAACCACCCTCAACGTGATTCGGTCCTCCTATTAATATATTAAGAATTTCATTAATCACTCATATATGCATCAGACTATGCAAAACGATAAATTAACGATGTTACTTCATCACTGAATTCCTATCTCTCTTTCCCACCATAAATATTCTCTTACTAACTATATATTTCCTAACTACCATATTTATTCCTTCACCAACCTTCATCAATGTTTCAACCGGTTCATGCAAGTTAAATTTTACGATTCTTATGCTCCCACCTATAGTTATTACCCTACTTCCTGTAACTTCCCTTTAAAAACCCTACACTTTTTCCTACCCTAATTCAATTCTCTCCCATCGATTGATACCCAATGAAATTGACTATCATAATAACCTCAATAGGGCCTGAAGAATCCTACCTAAGCAACGGTACTTGGAACTGAACCTAAGGTTAAGAAACCCAAACTGTCACTTTGATATGTGGGCTTTCAAACACTGATTTTGGATCCCTGATTCACAAACTAACACAAAAAATGGTTACTAATGGATAGTACACACGTTAAGCTTTCCAACGAGCTATCATTTGCTCAAATCAGAGCTTAACCGGAAAAGATATTAGGTCGAAAAGTTAGGGCAAGAGACAAAAACGGGATTTAACGAATTCAAACAAGAATTCATACCAGTATTCGCCCACAAACCGATTTCAGATCTCCCGAACTCCAGGATTTCACTAGGAACGATGATAACTAGGGTTTGTAGCTTTGCAAGGAAAATATGGGAGAGAAAACATGAGTTTGGTGAGGGTGCAGTGAGAGAGGAACAAAGATATATATATATAGGATTCGGTTCGGACGATTTTGCCCTTTTTAACCTTCTACTTAACTCTCGTCTTTTCCGCTCATCTAAACAACCCCGATTACTATTTCTTTTAACTTATCAATTATTTCCAACCAATCCTCGTATCCTCCACTAAATTATTACTTTTATAATTCGCGAAAAATTTATGCTCAATTTCCTACGTATATTATTTAAAAATTTATTAAGGGAAATTTCAGGTCGTTACAGTTCTAACCCCTTAAGAAAAATTGGTCCTCGAAATTTAAAATCGTACCTAGATTAGGAACTAATTGAGGACAGCGTCGACGCATTTCCCATTCGACCTCCCAAGTGGCCTCTTTCGGGGAATGGAAACTCCATTTTACTTTCACCGTCGGAATGTCCTTATTCCTCAACTAACGGACCATCCAATGCATAATCTCCACTGGATCCTCCTTATATGTCATATCATCAGAAATTTCCACTTTCAGTTCCCTAATCACATGGCTGGGGTCTAAATGATACCGCCTCAACATACTCACATGGAACATATCATGTAGCCTGGAAAGTTCATCGGGTAATCGTAGCTTGTAAGCTAAGGGTCTTACCATTTTTATTATCTCATAAGGGCCAATGAATCTAGGACTTAGCTTTCCACTCTTTCCAAACGCAATACACCTACCTAGGGCGATACCTTCAAAAACACGTTCTCACCCACTTCATAGGAAATTTCTTGCCAATGTCTGTCAGTATAGCTCTTTTGACGATCTTGGGCAACTTTAATGCACTTCTTGATAACCTGAACCTTTTCCACTGTTTGCTGTACCAACTCAGGACCTTTAATTTGTTGCAGTCTCTCAACATCCCAAAACACTCGGCTTCGGCATTTTCTGCTATACAGAGCTTCATACGATGCTATTCCGATGCTGGAATGATAACTGTTGTTGTATGCAAACTCTATTAACGGCAAATGTTCATCCCAATTGCCTCTGAACTGCAAAATACAGGCTCTTATCATGTCTTCCAAAGTCTATATCTTCCTTTCTGAATGTATGTTAGTCTGGGGATGAAATGTTGTACTAAAATGCAACTTCGTACCCATAGCCTACTGTAAACTACTTCAGAAACGTGAAGTAAACTGAGGATCCCTATTAAACATTATAGAAATTAGCACTCCATTAAGTCTCACAACTTCAGCAACATATTTCTCTACTAACTTATCCAGAGAATCTTCTTGCTTAATTGCCAAGAAATGTGCAGATTTGGTTAACCTATCCACAATTACCCACACTGCATTATGATTCTGGAATGTCCTGGGCAACCCAACAACAAAATCCTTAGTAATTCATTCTCATTTCCACTCTAGAATAGATAATGAATGAAGCTTTCTAGCTGGTGCCTGATGTCCAGCCTTAACTTACTGACAACTCAAACACCTTGCCATAAACTCTGCAATCTCTCTTTTCATACCCGGCCACCAATACAGTTGTTTCAAGTCTCTGTACATCTTGGTACTTCCCAGGTGTACTGAATATCGAGAGGAATATGCTTCCTAAAGGATCTCTTCCTTCAAATATGGACAGTTTGGCACACAAAGTCTCTGTCCATAATGCAAGGTTCCCTATTCATCTAACACATAGGTGGTTTTTCTTCCCTGTTCCACCTTTTTCTCATCAAATCTCAACTTCTCATCCTTCATTAGCTTTCCATTATCCGCTCTCTAAGTATCGGTATAACCAATATATTTGCAAGCAATCCCTCTTTAATCACTTCAACCTCTAATCGTAGCTCCCGCATTGCAAATAGTGACTCCACATTATATATAGGTACCTCACCCTTTACTAGTGATTTTCTACTTAAAGCGTCGGCCACTACATTAGCTTTGTCAGGATGGTATTATATCAAACAGTTAGAATCTTTGAGGAGCTCAATCCACATTTGTTGCTTGAGATTAAGCTCTTTTTGGGTCATAACATATTTTAAACTTTTGTGATCTGTGAAAATTTTGAAGGTTTCTCCATAGAGATAGTGCCTTCAAGTTTTAAGATCGTGAATTATTGCTGCTAGTTCCAAATCATGTGTCGGGTAATTGAGTTCATGTGGCCTCAACTGTCTCGATGTATCTGCAATTACCTTTCCATTCTGAATCAACATGCCACCTAAACCCATCCCAGAAGCATCAGTGTAAACGACATACTCTCCGTCCTCCAACAGAAAATTCAATATCGAAGCCTCAGTCAACCTCCGTTTAATCTCATCAAAGCTGCTCTAGCATTTTTCATTCTAATCAAACTTGGCATTCTTCCTTAACAGACTGGTCAACGGTCTTCCCAGAATTGAAAAATCCTTGATAAATTGCTGATAATACCCTGCCAAGTCTAGAAAACTCTGTATTTCGGTAACATTCTTCGGAGCTTTCCAATCTTCCACCGCTTTTATCTTTGAAGGATTAGGGACATGAATGCGGCTGGAGCGTTAGTCAACCCAAATGGCATTATCGTGAACTCAAAGTGGCCATATCGAGTCCTAAACACTGTCTTCGGTACTTGTAACGCCCTCCATTTTCCGTGATTTTTATAATTTAATTCAATAATTAATGAAATTACGTGAGGAAAATTTTCGCTGAAAATATTAATTAGTAATTGGTGGGTGAGTGTATAATATTTTAAGATTTGAAAATTTGTTTAAGGTGGATTATCGGGAGAGAGAAAATCAAAAAGGAAACAAGATGTAGAGTCAGGGTAAAAAATGTCATTTTCGAAATTATATATATATATATATATATATCTCCATCTCTATCTACACTTTACCTCACTTCACTTTTCTCGTTCCTAAACCCGAACCGGAATCTGAAAACCCTAACCGTCCTTAGAACTTGTCGAGATTTGGTGTTTGGGAGGTGTTGGATCGAGTGAAGGACTTTAATTGGTGAGTTTTTTTCAACATAAATCTTCAAATCCCGTTTTTGATGATGTATGTACTTTCCAAAG
>CANYCX012368352.1:0-14089 GCA_948193385.1 Breynia disticha f. nivosa | reverse complement strand
GCTTTGTGCGTAGATTGATTATACTTTAAGTGTATATCATGGGCACTTTGTGTGCAACTTTGGAGCACTTTATGTGCTAAAATATATGGATCCATAAATTGATAACCCATACTCCTGGCCGACGAGGCCCGTTTGCAAACGTCTGTTAAAGAATTAGTAAAAGAGTGATTTGAGAGATTGTAATTGAAATTGAGACAATGCATTACAAATGCATTAGACATCATTCATTTATATACATCATTATAATGTAATAATTGTATGATTATTGGTTGGAAATGAGATGTATAAGTTTTAGTAAGATAAATGATGAATGATTATATGAATGTATGAATTTGAATTTGAGTGTTATGGAAACTCTTGTGATTGGCACATATGTTTGGTATGATTCATAAAATAGGATTGGATTGACTAAATGAAAGATTTTAATCGAAATGATATATGCCTTGAAATTGGTATAGGTTTATGTTGTAGTGTTTAACAATAATGTTTATGATGGATTGATGATTAATTTGTATGATGGATGAATTAGGAAAGATGAGAATTGGTTTGGTTGAATTGGTGTTGTTGTATGATGGAAATTAGGTTAAAGTGTGTTTTGGTATGCAAATTTCCAGACAGACAGGACATTACGCGGTGTCGCCCCTAAGTACGCGGCGTGGCGACGACAACGCGTACTCCAGTCTGACTCTGCGTTTTAAACAGAGATTCGGATGAAAAACTTAATGAAAGTACACGGTGTGGATGTCGAGACCGCGTACTCTGAATTGACCACGCGTAGTATGTGCTGAGGCCGTGTACTTTAAAAATGGACGGTTGGCACTGTTTTATCGAACTACGCGGTGTGGTGGCGAGTCCGTGTACTCGATGGCCACCCCGCGTAGTCCGAAAACAGGCCGCGTTCTGACCTGAAATCCATGAATTTGGTTCTTCTTAGGTACCTTAATGAATGATTATTATGAAATTTTGAATGTATGGTTGTAACATATAATTAAGGTACATTATTAATTTGGATTATGTGCTTTATTAAATTATTATTTTGAATGTGAATGAAACCGACCATATTTGATTATATTGCTTACTGAGTATATCTCACGCAATTATTTTCCTGTAACGCTCGGCAGGACATTAGAAGGATATTTTGGATTTTGCGAATAGGTGCAGCACTCGGATTTTGGAGTTTTTACAAGAAGGAAGAACCGAGGTGCAGTGTATACTCTGGATTAGGGTTCTTATAGTACATGGCAATTGTTGTATTCATATTTCATACATTTTGCTAGGGTTATAATTGAAAATGGATTCAGTTGGAATCTAGTTTCTTTTATAACCTAAAAATATTTGTAAAGATATTATGTTTATATGTATGAAGGTTTGTAAAATGAGTTCGAAATGGATTGGAAATTCCTTTACTACATTGGATTGAATTTTATTTGATTTTATTTTTATTTAAACTTCTATTTTCGGGTTTAAGTATTGTCTGTAGGAGGGAAGTTATACGCAGATAATATTTAAATTCGGGAGTCACAGTTTCCCAAGTCGTTTTATTTCCATAGGGAAACAGAAAGATTGAAATGGGCTAGAAAACGGTTTAGCAAAAATGTTTCCCAAGTTTCCTTTTTTAGAGTAAGACAGAACGTCAAAACGGGCTGGTAAATGAGTTACCCAAGCAATTTTCCAGACCATTCCCATGCAGTAAAAGTGTAAATTGAAGATTGAGCAAAAGAAAGATTATAATGGAGAAACGACATATAAAATTTTGAAGTTAGGAAATTTAGGAAAGATAAATATCTACCTATAAATAATGTACTTAAAATATGTAAACAACAAGTACTTATGCATTAACTACCTCGGTAAGTATTGTAGGTGTACTTACTGGGCATTTAGTTACTCACGATGTGTGTGTGATTGTTCTAATTGTGCAGCACGACAATAGCTAGCGGTGGGACTATACTTTTCGGTAGTGCTGAGCGATGCGATACTTAAAGAAGGTCGAGCTCCTTAGCTTTTGGGTTTTTATTTTTTTTTTACATCTATGCGAACATTATTTTAGATAGGAGATTTTCATTCTTTAAAATTGTAAATTATTTTCCATTGCTTCTGCATTTTCATAGCACATTTTGTATATGACCAAATATTGGTCATTGATTTTAACAGTGCATATCTAATTTCCATTTCTATCTCGACAATTATTTGTTTTAAAAGAAAAATGGGTGCCAAATTACTTATTTTATTCGAAAATTTGATTTACGAAATTGGGGTTCACACCAGTAGTTTTGAACATAATGCAGTAGGAAACTCAGGCTATTGCTACTTTGGCCGCTCAGGCAGTGTCTACACAGGTCAATACCATCGTTCAATCAACTCAAATGCATCTTGTTCAGATTGTCCAAGCTCAAAGGCCTCCGAAGCCCCGTGAGGAATCAGATAAGAACTATGACAGGATACGTTGTTAGGGAGCCAAGGTCTTCACAGGCGCCACCGATATAATAGTCATCGAGTAGTGGCTTAAAATGTAGAGAGGATTATAGACTAACTTGACTATACTCCCAAGCAGAGAATGAGGTATCTAATCTTTCTCTTTAAGGAGGATGCATTGGATTGGTGGGATAGAGTCCTTAGGAGTAAGGATGTGATGCTCACACTGACTTGGGATGATTTCATGAGAGAGTTTGCAGAGAAGTATACACCCCAGGTAAATATATAGACTACAAGAAGATGCATTTTCCAGATCTAATACAGGAGAGCATGACAGTAGATGAGTATGAGAGACATTTTACCGAAATGCCTAATTATGCATTGAAGGAGACGACAATTGACATGATGCGCAGGGATAGATTCAGCCGAGGGCTATGGTTGGAGATTAGAGAGACTTTTTGTTGGACAGCCAACCTATATATTATTGGTAGAGTTGGCACTCAGTTGTGAAGAGGCAAGGAATAAGAGAAGAAAAGTGAAAATAAGCGGCAGAGGGTGCCTGATAACTCCAACACACCCACAAGCCATTCAAGAGGTAGTGTTCAGTTGTATAGGGGCATAAATAGAGGTTTTAGTCGAGGGGAGAAGCAAAGTGAAAAGCAAGCAATAATAGCTCCAGCATACCCACAAGACATCCAAGAGGCAGTGCATAGGTGTACAAAGGCACAAATCGAGGTTGTAGTCTAGAGGGTGTTAGAAATGGAAAAGGTCCATATTCCTCTAGTATGATGCCAGCGACAGATATAGTTATTAAGATACTCAATAGTTGTTTCTATGCAAATGTTTTAGTCGTTAATATGACGATTGAGGATTGTAAATTGTCTATAAGAGAATAGAGGTTGACGATAGATTTTGTGGTCATTCAGATGCTGGATTTTGATGTGATATTGGGCTTGGACTGGTTGTCTAAGAATCGAGCAATAGCAGATTATTTTACCAGAGAAGTGAGCATTGAGGTTGAAGGAGAAGAAAATACTTATGGTAGGTGACAGGCAGACAGTGCAGAAGTGACTAATTTTAGCGGTGATAATTTTCCATTGATAAAAGAAAGATGTGAAATTTGATTAGAAAGTGTGGTAGTTATAAATGGAATGTCCCCTGAGCTAATGGAAGTGAAGGTTGTGAAGGATTTTGTAGACGTATTTTTAAATGACTCATAGGGACTACCACCTCTATGAGAGGTGGACTTCTAGATTGACACTAAACCAGGATCAATTCCATTCTCGAATGCTTCTTATCGTATGACATCCGTGGAGTTGAAGGAACTAAAGAAGCAACTAAAGGAACTACTAGAGAAGGGATTTATCTGATCCAATGTGTCACCCTAGGGGTCCCATCTCATTTGTTAAGAAGAAGGATGGAAGTATGAGACTCTATATAGACTATAGGCAATTAAATCGATTGACAGTAAAAAATAAGTACCATTGCAATGAATTGATGATCTGTTAAACAGATTGTGAGGAGCAACTAAATTCTCTAATATTGATCTAAGATCAAGGTATTGGCAGTTCAGGGTGGAGAAGATTTTAATAATAAAAACAGCTTTTAGGACTAGGCATGGGAATTTTAAGTTTACGGTCATGCCATTTGGACTCACTAATGCACCCGCAGCATCCATGTCCTTAATGGACTAAACATACCAACCATATCTAGATTAGTTTGTAGTGGTGTTCATTGATGACATTTTAATTTACTCTTAGAGTAAGGAGGAGTATAGGAATCATCTAAGAATTGCCTTAAAGGTTTTGAGGGATAGACAACTGTTTTCCAAATTTAGTAAGTGTGACTTTGGGCAGACGAGATTATATTTTTTGTTCATATGATATCATGTCATAGAGTTTAGCCTAATCCATCCAAGATCAAGGTAGTTAAGGAGTAAAAGCCACTAAGAGTGTGATAGAATCCCTGGTTCTAGTTGGATACTACTAGAGGTTCATTCAGGACTTCTCTTAGATAGCCAAGCCAATGTCTGGACTTTTAAAGAAAACACCCAGTTTAAGTGGGATGAGCAATGTCAGAAAAGTTTTTATTGTGGGCTTACCTTGAATGTTCAAACAGCATGACTCAGCATGGGTAATAATAGATAGGCTGACTAAATTGGCCTATTTTCTAGCAATCATACATAATGATTCCTTAGATCAGTTGCAGAGATATTTGTGGCAAAGGTTATGTGATTTCACAGAATACCTACTTTGATTATGTTTGATAGACACCCAAGATTTACTTCTTATTTTTTGGGAAGCCTTTAGTGATATATAGGCACTAAGTTGCACTTTAGTACCGCTTTCCACCCCCAAACTGATGTGCAATCAGAGAGGACCATTCAAATGTTTAAGGACATGATGAGGGCTTGCATGTTGAAGTTTAGAGGCAACTAGGATTAACACCTACCTCTAATCGAGTTTTCTTAGAACAACAACTACCATTCCAGCATTGGTATGACACCGTATAAAGCATTGTATAGGAGAAGGTATTAGACTCTCATCTACTAGGATGTAGAGGGCTTGAGGGAATTAAAAGACCAGAGTTAGTATAGTAAATTGTAGAGAAAATAAAAGTAGTGAAGAAGTGTATGAAGGTTATCCAAGATCGTCAAAGAAGTTACTATACAAGCATAATCGAGATATGACTTATGAGTTAGGAGAGAGAGTATTATTACCTGTATCCTCGTGGGGGTGAGGTCTAGTTTGGATGGAGTGGGAAGCTAAGCCCAAGGTATATGGGGCCTAAGAGATAATAGAGAGAGTGGGACCTCTGGCGTTTCGATTGAGTTTGCCAACAGAATTCACGAGACTATATGATGTATTCCATGTCATGATGTCGGGATAATATCGCTTTGATCCTAACCATGTAATCTCAAAGCCAGAGTTGGAGATAGACGATAACTTTTCTTAAAAGGAGGAGCTGGTGGAGATACTAGATAGGCAAGTGTGAAGGCTTCAAAAGTGAAAAATCCCAATGGTTAAAGTGAAGTTGAGTTTTCACTTGCCTAGAAAGGCAACGTGGTAGGCTGAACATGACATGAGGGAGCGATACGCGTAGTTGTTTTCGAAGAGTAGAGGTATAACTCAAACCCTTAAATTAATTCGTTCTTAAATCTAAGAGTTGAAAAATGATGAGGAGATAGATAGAATCACCAAAATTTTGTGGAAAATAATTTATAAAGAGGGGAGAGTTGTAATGCCCTGAAAATTCAATGTGAAGTAAATACATACACACATATATATATACATACATACATACATACATACATACATACATACATACATACATACATACATACATACATATATATATATACAAATGAGAGCGTAATTAGTCAACTTAGGTATTGACAAAGGTATGGGTAGTTAGAAGGATAAACTTTAAAAGAAGAGAAGTATAACAAGTGCAAAGAAGAATAACATATATTACTAGTCCATATAACGTGTGCTATTCTTCACAAGTAACACAGGTTTGTAACATACGTTACTTATTATCATAACTACATTATTAGGACCCCTAGACACATTATTAAAGGAGGAAAAATAGCTTAGAATGGGGAAAAACCTAGAGTAACAAAAACACACTCCAACCCCAAATAACCTCTCAATCAGCCATATATTCCTATTCTCTCTTAACCATACATAAATTACCACTTCTATACAAGAAACCCATTACTTCCCACCAAATCAAACAACATCTAGGGTTGAGAAGGGGCCTCAAAATAAGGAAATGTTTGAACTTTATAAGGGTAATTGAGAAATACAATAGTAAGATGATGTTAGTGAAAAGATGGATTGTGTCGGGGAATGGATTTAGGGTGGTAAGAAAGGGGAGAGGGGAGGAAAGAGATAAAGTAAGTAGGATTTGTGAAGAAAGATGAGAAATTAGTGGACTAAGGATCTAGTAAGAGGGTAAGAATGGGGTTGAGTAAGCGAAAAAAGGAAGCTTAGAGCTAGAGAGAAATTTAGGAATATGCAATTGTGGGTTATGCTAAACTATTAATGAAATGAAATTGTGTTTTTGATAAATGTTGTAGGAGCCACAACCACAGAGGAATCATAGCGACCGCTGAATGAGCTCACTTAGTCATTTCAAGGAAAGTGTATGACCCGACTCTTTCTTATCCATATCCAGTCCATGCATGGTTAAGTTTACTTGGCTTAAGAATGTATGTTTATGTGTAAATGTATGTATTGTGTGAAACTTATGTGATGTGACTTATGTGCATAATGTATGACTTCATGGTTATGGGTGAAGCTCTAATATGTTGCATGTTGAGTTTGTAATACTTATGGAGTGGAGTAGTGTCTTATATGAAGATAACATGTTGTTATGGATTTCATGAATCGAATGTTATGAGTGTTATTTGAGGATATTATGTATGATTAATTGTTGATTCTTATAAATTAATGTGAGATGAGTTATATTTGATGAAGAAATTTTACATCATGTCATAAATGTACTTAGGCATATGAGATTGGTAAGCCACATTTTACTAGACCTTGAGTATTTGGTGAGCAACATGTTGGTTAAGAGGCTAGACCTTGAGTATTCGATTAGCCTAATAAAATTTTGCAATGCCAAACCTTGATTATTCGGTGAGTATATGTAACGAATGAGTACTCGCCAGACCTTGAGTATTCATTGGACCTTGTTGATACCACAGGTGTTAGACTTTAAGTATTCAATGAGCAATTGGGATGAGAGTATGATGCTAGACCTTGAGTATTTGGTGAGCACTGACACTCAGTTGATCAACTAAATGGATATACACATAAGCCAAACCTTGAGTATTTGGTGGGATTAATGATATTGGCAATGTTAGGCCTTGATTATTCGGTGAGCATATGATATAAACGACTAAAGGTCAGACCTTGAGTATTCAGTGGACCTAATCCATTCCCCAAGGGCTAGACCTTGAGTATTTGGTGAGCGATTGGGATGAGAGTGCCATGTTAGACTTGAGTATTCAATGAACATCGATATTCGGTTAATAATGCGTGGACAGTATGAAAAGAGAAATGAGCATCATATTGGTATAGAAAAGGGTAAGAACACACCATTGGTATATTGCATAAACACTACAAGATTCTGGGAATTTAGCGTCCAAATAAAATTCAGTCATCTAAAAAATCAGTGTCCACGTGGACGCTAAATAGTTGGATTCGATGAATAGTGACGTGGGAAAGTTTCCAGCCACATTTAGCGTAAACGTGGACGTTAAATAGTTATATTCAATGAATAGTAATGTGGGAAGGTTTCCTGATACAATTAGCGTCCACGTGGATGCTAATTTTGGCAGGAAATTTTCCCACAAAAAAGTTTATAATATGCCGTGAATTTTATTTGAAGTATGCATCATAAATATTTACCGAAAATATAGTGATCGATGGTATGGGAAGAAGAAAGAGAAGAATACGTTGAAGTGTCCGTACGTTGGAAGCTTTAAAGGATATAACTGTAAGTTATAAGTTAATCATAGTTTTTTTATAAAATAATGATTCAATTTTATGTAACATCCTGAAAAATTAACAGAATAAAAATAAAACAAAAAATTGAGTGAATTATAAAGTATATAGAATGAGCATGATGAGAAATGATTGCATAAGGAAGGAACCATGATTTGTGCTTGAAAAAGAATTTGAGTCGTGCTAAAGAAGAGAAAGGAAGCACGAGATGTGCTGTAATGAGTGGGTCGTGCCATGAAAGGAGAATGAAGCATGAGCTGTGTTTGTGCATGTTAGTCGTGCCATATAGGAACTAATTGGCATGAGACGTGCCAAGAATTCATTGAACCGTGCCATAATCACACCAGCCAAGTATAAATACCGTGATCGACTTTTAAACCTTCATTTTCTTCCAGCAACTTCAAAAAACTAAGAGAACTAAACCTAAACCTCTAATGGCATGATTTGGAGCTGATTTGTATTGGAATTTATGGATTATTAGGAGGAGGATCATATATAAGGTAAAGTATTCGTTATCCTCTTGTTTTCTTATGGATTTTGATATGTCGAATTCAAGATTCTGATTTAGAAGGTTTAAATAGACTAAGAAGTTATATTGTTAATCTTTTGTTAGATTGGAGATGGGACAAAACTTATAAATGAATGAAAATAATCAGAGAACTATTGAGCTGGATGAATACTTGTGAAATAAATTGACATTTAGTAGTATGGTAATTTTGTAACTGTGATTGATTGAGAGTTCATTGGAACTGGAATAGGTGATGAAAGAAAAGAGATTTGGAGCATGTATAGGAATTTGCTTCATAGCAAGTATGGAAATTACTGTAACTGGGATTCATTTACTCTGTATAAGTTTTAGTATTTGAATGGTATGTTTCCTGATATGAACTTAATGATAAATGAAATAGCTTGATGATTAAATGGTGTTTGGTATGGAAATACTAAATTTAAATAAGAGTATATGTCCTCACTTACTTGAGATAGTTCCATATCCTTAGATGGAATGCATTAACATAAATATGAAGGATTTGTGAATAATCCGAGAGGTATTATGCGATAGGAAATAATTAAATAAGTTTGAATAAAGCCTTATGAAATGTATGTAAGTGAGATCATAAGTGTCCTTACACTTATCCTCGGGATATTAAGAACGAAATGTTCTTAGGAACTATAAATGCATAATACGAAAGAAGCTAAGAAAACATAAATGAAAGATAGGTCTGAAAGACTTGAATGTGATCCTGTGTGGATATTCCTTTTTGATTAGTATCTGTGTGATACGATTGAATGAATGAGTAGTGTACGATTATAACCTTGTGTGGAATGATATTGTGCTCTGTATGGGCGTTGCTGTGTGCGGATACGAATGACCTTCATATTGATTTCATTCATACATTTGCATATCGCATATCTGTGTGACACGAGCCTGTGTGGCGAGCCTGTGTGGCATCTATAATGATTATTCCTGTGTGGACTTACCTGTGTGGATTAAAGGACTGAGCTGTGTGCTGTCCTAGACTGAGCTGTGTGCGTTTTGAAACCTCTCCTGTGTGGTACAGAGGTATTCTTTGTGGACTGAGCTGTGTGCGGTCCAGAACCCAGGTCATCCTGGGGGGATTTGCATTAGAAGTTAACATTGCATACATTTGCATTCATATAATGCTAGGATTTCCTGTGTGGATTATGAATATTTGTGTGATATAGAACCTGTGTGGTTCGTGATTACTGTGTGCTATCCTATGTGGATGTTATTTTCATATAAGTTGATCTATGTGCTCGAGATTACTATATGCTGATTTAGCTGTGTGCCTATGTGTATTGTATGTGGTTTACCTTTTGTAGGTGCTTCAGATTATACATATCATATTTTCAATTGTACAGGCTATGTTCCGAAATGATATAACTCTATGTGAATATTGAAAGCAAATGGCATATGGAAGCAAATGAACTAAGGTATAGTTGTTGTGTGCTAAGTTACCTGAAAACAGAAATCAGATAGGCATTTTCGTACCTCAACACGCCCTCGTGTTGAACAACACATCTTCGTGCTGGATATGGAATCTGGATAAATGATATGAGCACGACATCGTGTTCAATGGAGGCACGCTTGTGTGTACTGGGAAATCAGGGATGAACACGTCCTCGTGTTTATCGAGCACACCCCGTGGTGACTGGAATTTCCCCTATACAATAGTTTAACGACGTTTTGTTTACTCCTTACTGAGTATTTTATATACTCACCCCTTTTGGTTGTTTTAATGTTGTGCAGGTTTAGCATGATTCACGAGGAGGAGTCGAGCACGTGTTTAGCAAACCAGATTATTTGTAAAAGAGTTTGAGAAAGATGTAATTTGTTTTGATGACTTTTATTAAAGTTCATTCTATTTTCTATAACTATTTTTATTATCCGTGTTTTACAAGATAACAGAAATGGTTTACAAAATAATATTTTAAAAGTGAGTTCAAATTGGGGATAATATTTTAAAAATTTGAGCTCCACATTTTATTTAATTTTTACGTGTGTTTGTGTATATATTAAGATTTATGACTTGGATTTTTTCAACAGGCTCGCGCCAATTCACACTTAGTCAGCAGTCTTCAGAGGGTGGCACGAACATGCAAGACCAGTGTGAGGCCTACATGGAGGCCGCAGGCTAGAGGTGGAAAACGGGTCGGAACCGCCGGTTCCGGGCCCGAACCGGCGATTCACGGTTCGGGAAATGCCCAAACCGCTAGAGTACGGTTCAAGCCGGTTTGGTTCTGGTTTCGGGCTGGTTTTTTAACCGCCAATTTCGGTTAGGCCAGTTCATGTCCGGTTCGGCCTGTTCCGGTTCGAAACCGGCGGTTCGAGTCCGATTTTTTTTCGAAAAGTAACCGAACTACCAGTTCGGAAACGTGAAACCAGCGGTTCACGTTTCCATAAACCTTGGAACCTGAACCGGAACCGGAAATGGCCGATTCGGCCTGTTCTGGGCCGATTCCAGTTCCGGTTCAAGAACTGACGGGTCAGGCAGGGCCGGTTCCTGTCCGACCCGCCGGTTCCGGGCCTATTTTAGCAACCCTAGGCCGCAGGCAGTATTAGACCTAGAGCGTCAGTTTTCAGCGTGGGGGATGCTGCTTCTATTTTTTTGTCGAGCAGATTCACAACCCACAATATGACAGCACATGTGTCATGGAGATCAACCGGGAGAACCGATAGCTCCATACTCGCGTCGACATGTTAGAGCGTTACACACAGGTCTTCAATCAATGCTTTTGGAGATGCAGCAGCAGATGGAGCTATAATTCTCTCATTCACACATAGATGGTGATGGGTCTTCATCTCAGCAGCCACCTCCACCTCTGCCCACCTTGTAGTATAGTTACTTTATGTGTACTTTTTACTATTTGTACGAATATTTTACGATTTATACTTTTATATATTATATTATATTTTATTATTTCAATTTATTTTCTTTCATAATTTATTTTAATAATTAATTAAAAAATATTTTTTTAGTTCGACATTTAACATCCACATGGACACCAAATATTTAGCATCCACGTGGACTCTAGATAATTTAGCATCCACGTGGACACTAAGCATTTAGCGTCCACATGGACACTAGACCATTTAGCGTCTACATGGACGCTAATTAACGTCTACGTGGATGCTAAAAGTTTTTAGCGTCCAAATTTTGGACGCTAAATGAATTTAACGTCCAAAATTATGCATTTAGCGTCCAAAAGGTTGGACACTAAATGAATAATTTTTTTGTAGTGAAAGCATTAATTGAATTCTCTTATGTGATGTGAGTAATGGATGAATAGAATGAGATGTGCATGTATGTTTAGTTTGAATGAGTTTGGTGATTTAAAAGAATGTTATTTAAGTCTTGGTATGATGAGCTATGTTGTGAGTTTGATTATCCTTATGACATGTATTGGACATGTATTTGGAATGTACTATGTGGGTGTTGTAAGTGAGTGATTAGTGTGATAAGATGTGCATGTGATTTAAGTTGAGTGTAATTGGTGAGTAAATGTTATGAAGTTATGATATGGACTAATAGATTCAGCTTTATGATTATTTTCATGTCATGTTGTGGTGTGCGTGTCTGTAAGTTGTAGTAAACCGTTGGGTTGATGAGGAACTTGAGTTTACGTATGGGGCTGATGTTAACTAACATATGTTATTGGGGTCATAATGTACGTTAGTCGTAGGATAATGGTGTAGGTTGCATGTTGGGACACTATGCTAAGAATAACGCACATTATCATTTTAATACCGTAGGTATTTTCTGGGAATTCCTTTAGCAATGCATGTTACTGTAAGCAGCAACATACGTTACCCAGTCATGCTGGTACTATCCCAGCTTGAAGAAGAGTTTCCTGATGAATTTTATATGAATAATGGATGATAATCATAAATAAAAAAACTCTGAATGATGAATGAATGAACGATTGTACTAAAATTTATATGGTTAGGTAAGCATTGTGAGGGACATGCACTTACTGAGTTAAATAATCACTACATTTGTTTGTTTGTTGTTATGAAAAGATTTGGAAGGATTTCCTATAGACTGACAGCTCTATGATTTTTGGGACACTTTGGACTGACACTGGTAGGGTAGGTATTCATCTAACTCCTTTTTGTTTTTCCCAAAAGAGCAAAATATTATATTTGAATCATGCCGTGTTAGCATTTGATTTTTTTCACCCGCCATGTAGGCACTTTTCCAAACTACATTAGGTTTGTGTATATTTTGTATAATCATATATTTTCTCTTACAAATTTCCACTTAAAGTAGGTATATCCTTTGTTGTTGACGCTTGAATTTATCCTTCTGTGATGGAAAATGTTTATTTCATATTTTGCGAAAAATTTATTTAAAATGCCTTAGAGGTTATTACAAATGAGAAAATATGAAATTAAATTCAAGTGTCAAACCACTCATGTTTTTTTCCTCTTAATTTTCCCATATATGATATTCCAGAAACTTCTTCTTTTTTAACGTGGACAATGAGAATGAGATACGAATGTGCATATGTTAATGTATATTTAAACATAGTATTTTCATTAGAATATTTTCTTTTAAAATATTAGTGTAATTTTCCCATTATTTGATTATTAAAGTAAATGTTGTGTAAATAACAGGAAGAACATAACTTACTTCTTCTTGACGCTGCAAAAAATATATTACACCAAGAGCCAGCTCCACTCCTTCCTTCACGGAATCGTTCGGGTTGTCTTTCCTATGAGTATACATAAGTATACTAGGTACAAACATTATCTGCCTATCTATCAGATGTTGCATTTTAGGTAGGGAAATTATAGAGAAAACTCACTCATTTCCTCTCTCTGCAAAAAACTCACACATTTCTCACTCTTTCAACTTATGAAAGAGACTTTTTTTAAGAGTTATGAAAGGGAGGTTAAGAATAAAGCATTTTTTATTCTTTATAAAGTCTTTTCTATATGCCATTTTTCCCCATATGAAGTCAAGGTTGAACTTATTAATAACCACTATCACTTAGTGTTCTTAGTGGTTTGTGTTATTAATATTCAATATCTCTCACTCACACATGACGAGACATTCTCTCATTTGTGCTAATAGTCAACACTATTTACAATACATCTTCCTGCGAGGTCGTGCAATCATTCAACAATTAAGGATTGCTCTTCGAAGCACCTCACTTTTTCTTCTCCTTCGGCTCAACGTGAAATACTCCTAATTCAATTCCATGATCACTAGTTTTAGTCTCATATTGATCCCACGAATATTCAAATATACTTCTACCTTTTCCTAGAAAAAGTAGTGAGTTCAAATATAATATGTTTCTCAAGTGACATGTTACTAAAAAAAACCTCCTCTTAGTAAATAACTTTCCACCATACGTTTAATGTTTAATTGATAAAGTCCTTTTCTGTCTGTTCATTGCTAACACAGCCTTATTGAGGGGTTCTTATCAAATTAATCAATTAAATGTATGCTTCATATTTAGAAGAGTATTAAGGGTGAATTAGGGTTATCAACTTTGTATGGGTCTCACATTAGGAAAGTTGAGATCAATTTTATTCTCTTTCCATCCCTTGGTTGGCTTATACACATATTGCATAAATATGCTATACTGTTCAATCCACTTAGGACGTATGTTTAATTTAACACTATGTGAAAGCATCA
>CANYCX012368116.1:0-13069 GCA_948193385.1 Breynia disticha f. nivosa | reverse complement strand
TTTTCCACTAAATCAACATCCATTAACATCAATTTTAGCATCATTCACATTGGTCACATAATTAAACTCATTATCTTTACATGTTCCTAAATTGTAACAGTATTCTCTCGATTTAGGCTAGACAAATTTTTTGGGCGTTACAATTATATTTCAGATTTCATGGCCTCAAGTCACCTATCTGAATTAGGAATTTCAATAGCATGTTGGTAGGAAAGTGGATACTCTCTATCAACTAGCCCCATGGTCTCACTTTTGATGACAAGAAATCCATATCTATCAACTGCAGTACGAACCCTACCATACTTTCTAGGTACTTGTGTAATGGGATCTTATTCCACAATTTTTTATGAACTTGATCTCATTCCTAACCCCTCCTCGATAGAAGTTTGTAGTAATTAGACCTTTCTAAGTTGCATCTCACTCCCACTGAACTTCTTGACGAGGAATTCCTTCTCTAAGAAAATGGCATTTCAACTAACAAATACTTTGTTCTCTTCTTTGGAGTAGAAGTAATATCCCTTTGTTTCCTTGGAATACCCTACAAATAAGCATACAATGGAATTAGACTCCAACTTATCCACCATTAGTATCTTAACATGTGACTTAAAACCCCAAATACTTAAAAAAGATAGGTTAATCTTGTGACCCATTCATACCTCATATGGTGACAGCTTTGGTTGGAGTATGATTAAGTAGAAATACTGCAATTTCCAAAGCATAACCCCAAAAAAGACAAGAAGAGTGGCTTGACTCAATATCAAATGAACTATGTCCAACAAAGTTTGATTCCTTATTTTAGACACACCATTCCATTGAGACGTTACACGAGAAGTGAACTGTGATATAATCTTACATTTTTAAGATGATGATCAAATTCTTGGCTTATATATTAGCCACCTTAGCCAAACCAAATAGCCTTAGTAGTCTTACCAAGTTGTTTTTGTAATTTATTAGGTACATGTAACCATACCTACTAATTCATCTGTGAATGCTACGAAGTAACTATAAACTCCCATAGCTTGATTACCTAGTGGTCAACATATATCTGAATGTATAAAAACCAAGAACTCACTTATCATTTTGTTCAACTTGTTAAAAGGACTTTTATTCATTTTACTATGTAAAGATGGATCACATGTGTCATAAGATTCTAGCTAGAATGACATAAGCACTTCATCCTTATGAAGTTTTTACACACTTTTTTGTTCACATGTCCCAAACAAAAATGCCAGAGGTATGTAACGTTCAACTCATTAGTTTTAACACTCTTTGTGTCCACATTATAGATATACTCTCTTTGTGTCAATTAAGGATATATATGTCATTTTGTAGCATGGTAGTTCCATATATAATGCCTTAGAAAAAAATCTGAATACTACCTCATGTGATGGAAAATACAAACACATATATATTCAATTGTGACACTAAAATAATGTTCCTACTCATCGTGGGTACAAAATAATAGTCTACGAGATTTAGAGAGAGCCCGTAAGGTAAAGTGATGAGATAATCTCTTATCTAAATGACAACCACACGTGTTATGTTCCCCATATGGAGATCAACTTCGTTCTTCTCAAGAAACCTTCTATTTCTCATATTCTCCTCGTTTTAACAAATGTGAAAACCATAATCGGTATCTAATACCTAAGTGGCAGAAGGAGAAAAGTTCACCTCTATAACAAAGACCTCCAAACTGGATGTTTTAGCTCCATTTGGACTTTGTTCTTACTTATTAATAGTAGCACTCTTAACCTCTTTGGGTTTTGATTTGATTTGGTCTTTGGCCTTACTCCTACTAAGACCATGATGTCTTATGGGTTGCCTTGCTTACTTTATTACCTTTCTTTTTTCAAGGATAGATCGTAAAGTCATATGTTTCATGCTATATGTTATTTACAACCTACAGAATAAAAAATCAACTAGATTAAAATGAGTTCTTTAAATGGTCCCAAAAACCGAGTAAATATCATCATAAATAATTCATTGTTAATAATTCTTGTGGCCCAAGATCCACTTTTCGCAACAAAATCCTAATAAAGCAAGCTTATACACCTAGAGGTTAAGTTACTTAGGTAGAGAAACACCCAATCTTGTCTAAAATACGACTCTTGGATCAAATGGGATAACATGTCAAGTGTTAAACATAAAAGCCCATTTTACATTGCCTAAGTCAGGCCATATCATTCCATTCCATGTTAAGTTAAACCCAAATTCACAACACACTTTTCACAAAGAAAGAAGGGCACACCTAAGACTCTTAGTGTACGTGATCGATGTTTGAGGTTCTCAACGTGGTTTGAATCAAGAAGGAAACATTATGACTTGCTATTATTATATGGACTCATTTTAATTATGACTTATCATGGTTTGCACTTTTGACATTCATTAGATATGGCATATGTATATAATCCTGCATAAATGTAAACATGTGATCATGGGCCAAAACCTACAACTAAGATCTATACTACTACAATTATTTGGATCTTCACATTGTGGGCTCCAACTCCAGATGGTTTTAGGCTCTCCACTTCAGTTTGGTGGGCTTTGTAATTCTCTAGCTTGATCACAAAATCTTCATTCTAATTTCTATTCTAAGAAACATCAAATAAAATTTACAATAATCCTTACACATCCTTACATAGCACGCAAGCCACATTAAAAATTACAAATTCTAGGCCCATAAACACACCATGCAAATCTATTTATGCAAAATAAATTTGTACAACACAAAATACAAGTCATTCATGAATAATACAAAAGTCCAATTTTAGGATTAGTATGTTTGGCCCATAAAGGAAATAATATGTGAAACCCAATTTCTATTAAATCCATTTTTAATATAATACGATTTTGGGACCATTTTTTTAAAACAATAATAATAATCAAACGGTCAAGGTAAATGTATGTATATATATAATAAAATAGTAGCATATGCATTACATTAAAACCAAATCCTATACAACAAGAATCGAGTATGCGGAAGCAATGGTTTTTGGTTTCAAAAGGATACACATTCTAAAAGCCTATATTGATGTATATATGGCTATACAAAATCGAAAATATGCAAAGTCCAAAATGTGCGAGGAGCCGACCTATCCCGCTCGTATCACACGCCGTGCTCAGCTCCCTAATCAAGTCCTAGCCATTACTGACGATCTGCACAGAATCCAGCAACGACAGATGAGTATATTTTATATACTCAGTAAGTTATCCATTAATGTCTCTACATGCCGGGGTGCAGGGGAGACTTCGGCCATCCCGGCCTTATTCCCCCTAAAACAAAAATGGCACCCTAAAGTCATTCCACATCAATCATTCAAGTTTTATTTGTCATCATTTAAGTGTTTGTGTCGTCTAGAGAATCATCTTCAATCGTTAAGATTCATTATGCATGGAATTGAATTCATTAAACATCAACGAGTCTGTTTTCATATGGTCGAACGGAACCGTTCGCCAAACCGTTTGGTCTTTCTGTCCAGCCGATACCATACGAACAGTTTGGGGAACGGTTTAAGCCAAACCGTTCCTCAGACCGTTTGCATGTTCAGGATTGTGCAAGAAGTGAAATGGTTTGGGGAACGATTTAGCTAAACTGTGCCTCAACCCATTTAGGCTCCCTGGAGTGAACATTTATATGAAAACGGTTTGGGAAACGGTTGACCAAACCGTTTCTCAAACCATTTGGGGTCCCCTGCATTCAAAATCTTAGCACTTCTGCACTTCTGCACTTGATCATTCAACTATCTTACGTCAATTCCACAACACGATGTAACTCATAATTCATACTATTGACAACATTTATTAGACCATATCTTATAAAACTTCTCCTAAATCATGACCCATTTTCCATCATATATATTCCATAACATATACATGAGCATGACATATCATCTCTTTCATTCCATAACACATATATAACACAATATATCCATGTATTACATCCTTCAAGTTTCCACAATGAACCATAGCATATGAGTGAATGCATTATGCAAAAATGCCAATGGAATCACACAATGCATTGCTTCGGAGCCTTAACTTCGCTAGGGAGAGAGTCCACTCGATCCCCGCTACTTTGGCCAACTTACCCCTCAAATTTAAGAGTGAGAGTCCACTCACTATCCGTACGCATATGGGCAACTTACCCTTTTTTTTCTTTTTTTATAGGAAGAGAGAGTCCACTCATCTTCCGCGCACACATGGGTAACTTACCCCTCGTTTCTTATCTCATACGAAATGTTCATAATGCAATACAACATGAAGTGAATGCCATAAGCATTTTAAGGCCTTAGCCACAACCATCATACATAGCATTTACAAGAACATTTCATCAACAATATGCATCAACGTATATCCAACATATCGCAAGCACATCACTGACTCATTCCAATTCAACACATCATTCACATATAATTCACATAACAAAACTGGTTCTCAAGAACCCATTCTATTCAACACAACCATGCCACAACATTTTCAACCATCATATAACTCAACCAAATAACCAACTCATGTCCCAACATAATAATACACAATTTTAGGCATTCAAGACTACAATCATTCGATTAAACATTTCTCATCTCAAATCCCCTTTTCAGTTTTTACATCACAACAATCCCTCAAGCAAGGAACAACCAATCACAACCATAGCATTTTAAGTAAGTGACAGACAAGCACTTACCTCGGGCTCCGATGCTCGATCTGTCACTCGATTCCCGAGGCGGGTTCTGAATATCATTCCCTACACAACCACAATCATGTTTTCAACCATTTAATACAAAATTTGGGTTATTTAAAGCCCTGACATATATTCCTACACAATCTCCCAATAACCCACAAAACCCTAATCTCTTGATTCTTAGCAAAATCAAGGTTTCGAGCTAATCGGTTTGTAGAATCTTATTCTAGAACAAAAACCCAACATAACCTTATACAATGTGCCTACTTTCAATCACCCAAATCGAGTTGTTAAGCAAATTGACCTCGTTCTTCCTTGGTTTCAGAAATGTGCAAGGTTTGAGTTGGGAAGGAGGAAAATCAATGAGAGTAGTTGGATTCTTGGTAATTTCTAGGGTGGAAATGTGTTTGGATTGAGGGTTTGGAGTTTGGAGAAGCTTAGGGTCAGTTTTGAAGTGTTCTTGCTCGAAAACCCTACTCTTTTCTCTCTCCCCATTTTTTCCCATGCTTTAAATTTAAACCGCTCCTCGATCTAAACGGTTTGGGGAACGGTTTCCCAAACAGTTCGCCATCCCGTTCGCCCGTTCTGGGAAACTTTTCAATATAAAACAGTTTAGGGAACGGTTTTCCCAACCCGTTCTCCATCCCGTTCGATCTCACTGGCCAGCGTCTATGTTAGAACGGTTTGGAGAACGGTTTGGGGAACGGTTTTCTCAACCGTTCTCCATCCCATTCTCGACTAATTCTGGAGCATTTTTTTGAGATTTTTCCACTAAATTTTACCATGGTATTTTCGGGGCATTACAACTAAGGAAAATAATAAAGCTAATTTGGACTTCACCATAATAAGAAAGGAAAAATAAGATAGGTGCATGGATTGGGTGAATCTACAAAAGTATAAATGGACTGATGGAATGTTTAGTGTGGCTTCTCTAATTGGTTTTCTTGTGTGATATTAATGGAGTGTTAGCCTAAGGGTTAATTGCAAGGTGAATGCAGAATGTGTGCTTCGTTGCTAATTCTAGGATTAAGGATATGGTAGAGAGGGGTGAGAGCATAAAATCAACAATGTGATTGGTTGATTCAAAACTTGAATACTAATTGCTAGTTGATAGGACTATATATACACATTCATTCTATGTATTTTATTATTATTTCCACTATATTTTTATATATAAAGGTTGGAATTATAAAAGCTTTTGATCAAATATGGTTTTATCTAGGTACATTCGACAAAGTCGTAATTGCTCTAGAATTTGGATGGAAACGAAAGTGTATTGAATTAGAGCATTTGGAATCATGAATTCAAGAGGCCTTGAGCTTGGTTTGGAAAATAAATCATTGGATAAAAATGGACATTAAGATCATGGCCCTACAAGCAACAAAATTGAGACGTGCTTTAAGATGAATTAGTGCCTGCGATGGATGAGTCTGCGACCCAAGATTATATCAAAATGAAAGTGACTTTAAGCCATGAATTAGAGGCATAAAGGAGCATTCGTGACACTTTATTCAGGAACCTTTCATGATTTAGAACATAGATCACGAACATGACCAACTTGGATCAGGAATTGAGGTTCAAAATTGGCTCAAACGTGACTCATTGTGAGGAAGATGTTGGTATGCAATGGTGTTACGAACGTGACAGAATATGCACCATGAATTGGGGGATGAAAAATGGACTTGTGACACTTCAAAAAGTGAGGAAAATGATTACCAAAGGTGTAGTCACATTCGTGACACAAATGAACCACGAATGGTGCTTGAAATCTAGTAAACATGGCTCACTTTGTGGAGGATATTTGAGCATTCTTTGGTGTCACGAACGTGGCAACTTGTACACCACTAAATGGGGGCTGAAAATTCATGTTGTGACACTTCATTTATTAAGAAAAATGATGCCAGAGGATGGGTGACGTTCGTGAGCAAGTGGACCCACGAATTGTAATGCAAAAGTGCCAAATGTGACACATCAAAGTGAGAAAAAATTGGAGCAGAATTTCAGTCACGAGCATGATTATCACTATACCACGAATTGGATGCTAATTTTTGCCAAACGTGACATGCATTTAAGTGGAAAAATGAGGCCAGAAGGTGAGTCAGAGACATGACTCACCATCACCCCAAATTGGGCATGAAATTAGGAAACGTGATATCAATTGAAGCTTGCAATTTTAGACAGAATGTTGGTCATGAAGGTGAACAACATGAATCACATTTTGTGGCTGATTTGAGGAAAACATGACTCACATAAAATGGTCCAAAATATCCTATATTTTAATGATTTAAGTTGCGGTATTTACGACACTTCACAGGGGCTCAAATGAAGGCTATAAAAAGGTTGTCTTAGGGTTTAAAAGGAACTTTTGGCTGGGCATTTTTTGAGAGGGGAATAGAAGAGCATTCAGAAGTTTTTCTTCCTTCTTTTATTTATGGTTACATCATCCTTAAGTTCATTTCATTTGCTTTTAGTTTTATCCATGATAGGCTAGACATTTTGTGGTGTTTTTCCAAGATGTAAATAGATTATATATTTGGTTTCTTATTGGATTTTGATGTTTATGCTTAAATGATACATCTTTGCTAGAATGAATGTCTCTTTGATTATGCTGATGGATGAATGATAGGATTCATATATTGCTATTAATTGTTTGGAGTGTACATATTATGTCATGATAGAAAGAGCGAACTAATTAGTTAAATCATGTAAACAATCCATAGAAGTGACAGGCTAGGATTGTATTGCAGATCTTAATTAATCGACTACCAACTTAGGACATTTAATTGCAATTTATGTATCATTCAATTTTAGTAATCTTATCCCAAAGTTGTGAAAGCCTATGGATAAGAAGGCTAATCAAATAGCGTTATCGCTCAATTGGATAAAAATATATCAATTGACGCTAATGTGTTCGATGAAATTCCTATGTGATCAATGGGCTTGCTTAGTTTAATGTATCACGAAAGTATAACATTATCTAGGTTTAAGGACGCAATTTTGAGCATCCCGAAAGAGACTCTTAATTGACGATAGTGCAAGAACACCATCATTAAACTCATTCCAATTAAGTAACCAAGTGTAGGTCTATTGAAGTCTAGGAAAACTAGACACATTTTAATGTTGTTTTTAGCTCAATTTTTCTTACTTCCATTTGGAATTAAGAAATCAATCATAAAACCCCTTTATGTTTATTGCTTGCTTTCATTTTATTTTCACAGAGCGAATCAATTTAAGTACTTGTTCCTTAGGAGATGCTATAAAGATATATGGGATTATTAATATTATTTGAGCTGGTGTAATGCTGGTTGTGGTTATGTGTCGCATGAAATTGTTGATCTAGTGCACTTGCTAAAGATCGGTCAGTAATGAAATGTTATTAAGATATATGGGATTATTAATAGTATTTGAGGTGGTGTAATGCTGGTTGTGGTTATGTGTGGTATGAAATTGTATGGAAGATAATGCGTTAAGTGCTTAATTCAGCCGGGAGCAGAGGAGAACAATTTGGAAAACAGTCAGTGGTTAACCGTTTGACAAACCATTCAACCTCCAAGAGCTTTTAGGAAGGACAAAACAAAATCCAGAATGGGTTGCATAAACCATTCTACAAACCGTTTTACTTTTAGGGACTTTTTTAAAAGGAAAATGGGCTGGAAAATGGTTTACATAATCCGTTCCACAGATCGTTCCCATGCACTAAACAGTAAAGAAACAAAAATTATGAAGGAATGATGAAATATATTAATGACTTGTGAGGCTCTAAAGTAAAAGAGAGCAAAATGATAATAACATGGAACCTAAGAGGAGAGATAATTTTTATGTGAACAATGCCTTAAATGAAGTAAGTAATTAGTATGTTAAATGGCTTGAATATGATGAAAGAATGTAACTAGATATTTTTCCTAAATGTGTACATTATTGAAATGGGCTTAGGATAAGAAATATATGATGTGTGTCATGAGAAAAGTTTAAATATATTATGAAGAGCCAAGGATTAGTAACGGTAACGGGAGAATCTTGCGTTTAGAAAATTCTTGCTATGGTTATTGTATGAATGCCAAATATTAATGGGAAACAGAAAATCACAGAAAATTACAGAAAATAATTGGAGAATGATTTGAGGCTGTTAGAAAATTATGTGAACTTCGGGTGATACCCAATACGGCTAGGTGTTAAAATGCATGACCTCGTAAGAGTGCTTTAATTCCTTTAGAGACACATTAGTCACATTCCCTACCATGAAACTTGGTAAAATAATGAATGGAAAACTTTGTGATGAATGAAAAGATATAGTAGAAATGTAATAATAAAGTATTGAGTAAAATTGTGAGTGGCAAATGAAATTACCTAAATAAAATTTGAGAACTTTGGAAATATCCAAAAAATTAGTGAAGATAGACGTTGTTATGGAATTCTAGAGGAATGATCTATAGTTGATGTGAGGGTGACTTTCTTGCAAGGTCTAATGACAAACATAATGTTCAGATGATCAATGAAATAATATGAGAGTAAATGACGATGAGGAAAATGTCTATAGTGAGGACGATATTTGTTTTGTAAAGGTAGAATATTGAATAATAGAGAATAACTATAATGATTTGACAAAAAATAGAGTGTTTGAGGAATTAATTGGGAGTATTACCATTGAGGTTTCTATAGTTCACCTCTTTTCTTGAAAGTAGTGCCAGGAGTACCATTTGGTTACGAAAACAATTTTTTGGTTTCATATGCACCTTTCTTGACCAATGGTAGGACATTCCATACATTTCTGTACTTTTCTTGCATATCTCTGCATTTTTCTTATGTGCACGAAATCATTTTTCTTGTTTACCTACCCTGGGATAGAACTACCTGATAGATAGAGATTGTGAGCACATTGAATATTGTGAAAGTGGAATAAGAGAATATTTAGAAAGAATGGAAAAGAAAGGAAAAGGTTTGTGTGTTAAGTGAGTGTGCTCAAGTTTAGTTCTTTGAGTAGTTATGTGTGATGAGGCTACTTCATCTAAGTGTTAATCATTACGATGAGTCAGTGGGATTTAATTTGAAATGATAACAAATTGTAATGATAAATTAGTGTTATTGGTCTTGATGAGTTATTACTAGTAATGAATGATTAGATTATTTGTGTGATTAGAAATGACTACGTGAGATGGAATGATTGTCCATTAAATAGGATTTAGGTTGTTAGTACTTATTATGCAATAAAGTGAGGGTTTAGTGGTCGAATTAATAAACTAAGAGTAAGTAATCTACCTATTGATTACAAGGTGAAATTTTGCAACTTATAATGAATGGTATACTGGGAGTCGATTTTTGTTGAAATGAAAATGAGAGTGTAGAATAAGTATACTTGTGCAGGAGACTAAGTAACTGAGTGCAAATTTTAGGGACCAAAATTTACTAAGGAGGAGAGATGTAACACCCCAAAAAGTGTAACCTAAATTTTATGAAAGATGATAAATTTAATTGTGGCAAACGGCCTAGGGAACGATTTTCCTAAACCGTTCCCCAAATCGTTTCGAATAAGGACAAAAGCTAATTGTCACGGACAAAAAACTAAAAATAGGCAAGCAAACGGTTTGGGTGAACCATTTTCCAATCCATTTTGACCTACGGAAATTCTAATTAGACGCGTATTAAGGAAGAAAAAGTGAAAGAGATGAAACATTTTTTGAAGGATGAGCTTTTCCTCTGCCGAAACCCTAATTCCCCAACTCTCAAATGACTCTTCTAGACCTTTCCCAAACACAAAAACTTCCTTCTCACCCTTCATTTTCCATAGATTAACATGGGAACATCCTATTGGGGAGAATCATTCACTAAGGAATTTTGGGGCAATGATGTTAAAAGAGGTGTGGTTTAAACACCAGAGCAGAGTTGAGCAGTGAGCCTGACTACACGGAGTTTGAGATAAGTGTCTACACTTACCATTGTAGTTTTTGTATCTGTATGGGTTAAGCTTACACAATAATTATGGCATCTATTTGGAATGGTAGTAGCATATGAGTCATTAAGAGGACATGTTTCAACTTGATTGTATGTTTGTTTGTTTCACTTGAAATGTTAGTAAATAAATGACACGATGATTGTTACGTGGTGTGATACTAAGTCTGTGAAATCGTAGTGCAAATGTTGTGAATTGATTGAGTATTTTAATATGCTAATTGTGGAGGATGCCTTGAGAATGAGTACAATAATGTGAGCTTTGATTCTAATATAACGTTGAGTATGGGAGTTTCATATGAACTTGATTATATTCTTGAATATAATCTTATGTGGAAGTGGTTGAACATGTGAAGCTCATTTTTCAAACCCTTTGAACCTGATAATCAATAATCTTTGATAATAATAATAATATTAGAGTGAAATCATAGGAAAATAAGAGGAAAATCAGAGGAGAGAGAAAATGAAATAACATTTCATTAACCACTCGGACCCAAAACATTTGTAACATAAAATGTTTTACAGTGGAAATAGTAAAAGAAGTTTGAAAATATTCAAACACAAAATAGAAACATTTTTACAAACTGTAGAATATGTACGCTACAAAACTTCAAAACTGGAAGCACTCAAACAGATGGATGGAAACCTCTAACAACAGCAAACTCTGACATAATATCATGGCAACTCTGATCCAGTGGCAGCTATCTGCGTCCTGCGCATCATTTAGACACATAAACAAAGGTGAGTATATTTTTCAATACTATGTAAGCTTCATACGCTATAATTGATTCGTAAAATTTAAATGAGCGCAGGGACAATCAATATCCCGACTCGAGATATGATTCTCCTCAAACAACTCAATCATTTATACACTTTTCACATTCACACATAAGTCATACATTCTGTCCATATCGACTCGAAATCAATTCCAAACATTATCATATAATAGGAACATTCGCATCTCGAATCATCATAATCAAATCTCATTTTCATTTATCATAAGAATCATATAATCGGAATGCAAATGAAACATCACAACAATAATCAATATTCATAAGAATAGCTCAAATATGAACACAAGTATCCATAATCATAAAGCATTCATAATCAATAACACGAAACAAATATGTTATGAATGAATAAGAATGAAGTGCATATGAATGCTATGCAATCACATGCGAATGTCTGCCCTGGGGCCTTTCTTTCTTTTTCTTTTTCTTTTCTTTTTCTTTTATTTTTATTTTCATTTTTCCCTCGATCCCAGACCGGCATTGTACCCAGTACAACATCGAGATCTCTCTCAGAATCATCGATCTTAGATCGGCATCGAGCTCTCACCCAGAATCATCAGGCCTTGCCTATATCTCATATCTCAATGTCACACACTAATGCAACACAATGAATTATCAATGTATTCATTCAGCAATATCTCAATCATGTATGCTCAACATGCTCAATAAAGCAATCATTTGCTTTCTCCTATATCAATATCACATGAATATCAAATAAAACATCTGGAGCATGTTAACCAAACATATATCAACTTGTGTATGTATTATCAATGTATTCATTCAGCAATATATCAATCAGAGCATACCAATCTCAATCAAATAAAGTTCGTAAAAATGAATAGTAAGGCAAGTATAACAATATGCCAAAACAATCATATAATCAAATTGTATCAATGTTCCAAAGAACATTTCATACATAATACATATAATTTATAATAAAGTATCAAACAACTATATGTCAATTAAGACATACATTCCTTCATCCATTCAATTCCATTTCATAAAAATCATAAACCAAACATATCATTTTCATATTCACTATAATTCGTCTAAAAAACTCAACATATCACTATAGACATTTCTACTTAAATAGAATCAACCTAAAACATATTTATGAATCAATATGTAAGCATAAGAACACTTACCTCTAGACAAAAACTAGCGAGCAACACAGCTCAAAACTCATTCCAAAACCGTCAAGATCCTCCTGTATGTCATTCATAACATACAAAGAATTAACTAAGCATTCATACATTCATTCAAGAATCAAAAAAAAATATTATCCACTCTAAGTCAACCATTTATCATCCTTTTCTTATGCTCTAGCCATACCAAATTCCATCCTATACAAGATTACATTACCAAAATAATTTTCCCTAATGTCTTCTAAGTGTTAATCATTCATTAACATACAATTTCAGTATCAAAATCCATTCAAACATAAAAATTCAACACCATTCTAACATCCACCATCAACCATTTGTAAACCTTAAACAAACCTAAGTCTTCCACTCTTTCATCAACCTTTCTTCCTCCAAAACTATTTAAACACTTCCCTCATATGCATGTCATCAATCTCAGTTCATATTCATCATTTCCAACAAAGAACTCATCATAAAACAACCATATAACTCAGCAAACAACCAAACATCAACCT
>CANYCX012367995.1:0-10264 GCA_948193385.1 Breynia disticha f. nivosa | reverse complement strand
TCCTTCCACCTCTCTCATCAAACATTACTCAATTAAATTGACATGCAAAACACTGTCAATGAACTCCAAGGAAGCTTACCTAAGCAACGATACTCAGAAATGGAACTAGGGTTGGAAACCCAAATTCGTCATTTTGACGTATCCTCGTTCAAACACCGATTTCATGGACCTAAACCATGGATTAACACAAAAAATGATTACTAATGAATAGTACACACGTTAAGCTTTCCAACGAGCTCTATTTTGCTCAAATCGGAGCTTAAACGAATGAATTATGCAATCAGAAAGCTAGGTCATAAGGAAAAACGGGATTCACAAAATTCTACCCAAGAAATCTTACCAGATCACGGCCACATATCGATCCTAGAACTCCCAAACACCGAGATTCCACGAGAAAAGATGCTAATCTAGGGTTTTGGAACTTTGGGAATTGATTTGGAGAAGGGAGGGGCGTGAATGAAGGAGTTAAAGAGAGAGAAGAAACAAATATATATATATATAGTTCAGGTTTGGTTCCTTTTTCCTACGTATTTCTCCTTTCCGATCGACTTATAAATTTCCGATTTTTATTTCCTTTTAATTAAAATTCCCTATGGAGTCTGAACCTCCCTTATTTCCCATTTTAATAAAAATGCGTGTCCCTGTTTAACATCCAGTATGACTCGAACGGTTTGGAGAACGGCTAGCACAGCCCGTTCGCCAGGCCGTTTGACCATATTACACAAATCAGTGGGCTCAAACAGTTTTGAAAACGGTCTGGTCAACCCGTTCGTCATGCCGTTCTGCCATATTAGCCAGGACAGTAGAGTCAAACGGTTTGGTGAAAGGTTTGGGGAAACCATTCTCCATGCCGTTCTAACCCAATTTACTAAATTTTTAATATTTTCCCTCTCTTTCCGCTTAGTAATTTTTCCCAACTTAAATCGCAAAAAATTTACCCAGCATTTTATTTAATTTTTTTAATTACTTTAAAATTTTGGGGCGTTACAGCTCTACCCCATTAAAAATATTTCGTCCTCGAAATTTAGTTCATACCTAATGTCAAAAACCAATGAGAATAACGCTAATGCGTTTTCTCTTCAATTGCCCAAATAGAGTCTCTCAGGAAAATCAAACTCTTATTTCATTCATATTCTAGTCTATTTTCATGTTGATTTAGTAGATCAAATGGAACATCAAGAAGGACACAATGGAGTCATGAATTGTGGATGATAATTAACAGATTTGAAGCAAAGATTTTGGGGTCAAAACATGCATCACATTCGTGAAACTTTGTGTCACTAATGGCGATGCCAAAGCATATAATTTATGACTCGCAAAAATGAAGGAAAAGAGGGTCAGAAGCATCGTCACGTTCGTGACACTTGGTGTCACGAATTGAGAACTTCAAATGGTGCATTCATAACTCATTTTCAAGTGGAATTTATTGACAAGAATGGCCATCACATTCGTGACACTTTGTGTCACGAATCGTCATGACAAAGTAGCATTTGTGACACCACTTTAAGCGTGAAAATTTGGCCAGAAGTGGTGTCACGTTTTTGAAACTTTGTGTCATAAATTGTGGACTCAAAAAATCAATTCGTGACACTTCAAAATGGTGGCCAGAAGTGGCATCACGTTGGTGACACCAATTGTGGCTCAAAAGTAGCATTCTTGACACCTTGTTTTGAGGCAAAAAGTGGTCAGAAAGGGTGTCACGAACATGACACTCTTAAGTCACGATTTGGGGCTGAAATGTTCCATTTGTGACTCACTTAAAATGGTCCAAAAATTCCTAAAAAATGAGGGTTTAAGAGGGGGCATTCTAGATATTTCACGGGGGCTGAATGGTGGCTTATAAATAGGGTTTGTTAAGGCCATTTTAGGGGTCTTTGGACCATATTTTGGCTTGAGGAAAGGAGGCAAGAAGCAAGGGCTTTATGTTCTTCTTTTCCCCTCATATATGATGTTTTTCTTTACTTTGTTTTTGCTCTTTCACCTAGCCATGTTAGGTGAGGGTTTTTGTTGGGTTTTGCTTGATGTAAATAGATAAGTTATATTTGATTTACTTAATGGATATCTTGAGATTTTATTTATTAAATAGCCTATCTTTATGCTTGAATGATTTTTTTTCATTATGCTTCATGAATGAATGATTGAATGGGGAATTGTGGTTGGTTGCTTGATTATATCTTATTATACTTTGATTAATTGACTACTAATTTAGGACATTTGTTTGCAATTGCTATATTATTCATTGCTAGCAATCTTATTCCAGAGTTGCAAAAGCCTAAGTTTAGGAAGGCTAAATCAAATAGATTTAGGGCTTGCTTGGATAGAAATCTACCAAATGACCATGATGTGTTCGATGAAATGCATAAGTGACTATTGCCTTGCCTATTTTAGTGTATCATGAATGTAGAACACTTGCTAGGTCTATGGACGCAATTTTGAGCATCTCGAAAGGGACTCCTAATTGACGATAGCACGAGAACACCGTCATTAAATTCAAATCATTAAGTAACCAACTATATCTTCTATTAAAATCTAGGAAATCCCAGACTTTTGTTCATTGTTGAGTCTTTATTTTAGTGTTTTTTTTATATTTTTGTTATTCAAATCAAAAACCCCAAAATCCAATTTATGTTTACCACTTTCTTTTATTTTATTAATGGCCGAATAAATTTAAATACGACGTTCCTCGAAAGATTTGATCTCTGAAGGTATACTTCCGTGGTAAAACTAGACTGATTTAGTGCGCTTGCTAGAAACTGGTCAGGTTTTTGGCTCTGTTGCTGGGAACGACATATTTATTTTGATTTAGTGCTTGTTCGTTTTACTAACCATTTTCTTTGTTGTTAACTTTTCTTTTTGTAGGTTGATTTTTTATGAACATGCATGGACATAACAGAGAGGACAACTTGATATATTTTATAACGTTATGATTTGGAGCTTAATTGAAGGGGTTCGTGCGCTGAGGGGGAGTCCCTATTGAAATGGGCATGGATCAAATATTTTTGAAAATGATTGGAATTATTGATGAGGTGGATGGGAGACGAGCCCTTCCGCCTTATGCTAGGATAGGAAATTCCCCACGGGAGATTTTGAGAGATTTTTTTATGCCAATTTTAAGGATTATCTGATCATGCATTGTTTCGAGTTCGACTGCGAGGAGTCATGAGCTTAGAGGGGTACATGTTAATTTGTTACCATCATTTCATGGGTTAGCTTCGGAGGATTCTTTGTCATTTTTACGAGAGTTCTGCACCACTTTCCAAACCTTCCCTCTAAATGGTTTAAGGGAGGATGAGCTGAGAATGAAGTGGTTCCTATATAAGCTTAATGATGGAGCAAAGTCTTGGCTAATCAATCTTCTAAGAGGTTCCTTAAGGACTTAGGATGAGGTGTACGCAAAGTTTATCAACAAGTATTATTCACCTCAGAGGACCATCAACCTTAAGAACCAAATTTTTACCGTCACTGAGTTAGATGGAGAAGCATTTCATGAGGCATGGGAGCGATTTAACATACTACTCACCCAATGCCCTCATCATCAACTTTCCCTAGCACTACTGGCTCAAATTTTTTATGAAGGATTATTGCTAATGAATTAGGCATTTGTGGACATGGTCTAAGGTGGATATGTGCGCAATAAAACTACAGTGGAGAATTGGGATATATATGAGAGAGTGGCCGATAATATGAAAGATAAAATTGTAAGAGGTAGAAGGAGAAAAGAGGTGGATGAAAATTCCTTCTACAATTATAATTTGAATTTGAGGAAGGATGAGTTCACTGAGTGATGGGGAGATGAGTTATGTGGGAATTCAAGATGCCAACTCTGTAGGTGTTGGATTTAACCAACCACCTCGAGTCACCAACCCATAGCCCAGCACCGATTATCCGCGGTGAAGGACCCATACTTACTTTGAATGGAAAACCGAGATGGATTACAAAATTCCTCCACCTCCACCAAAGTCTTACCAACCTCCTAATCAAAATACCTCTCTTCCTCACACTTATCAAAAAATAGAGCCACAATATATCCACCACCACCACCACCAAATTTAAACCACCACCCATCCTTATTAAACTCAAACCAAAATACAAACTATGAATCTAAGCTCAGTGTGGAGGATAATTTTAAGTAGGCCATGGGAAAAATGGAGTAATTTATAGACTCTCAAGTGCCCTTCAACCAAAGATTGGAGAACTTCATGGAGGTACAAGACTCAACCAACCAGTCTACTCTTGTTGGTTTGCAAAATTTGGCATATCAATTTTAGCACTTGGTTGTTAAATGGTCAGATAATGAAAATTACAAACCACCTGGCATACCAACTAAGCAATAAGAAGATATTAAAGATGACGAGGAAATGGATGCTAGTAAAGGCAAGGATGACATGAAGACTGAGTCTACCAAGGAAATTAAGGAGGGTTATTTGTTGGACAAAGTGGTGGAGGATTTGGTGTATGGAGGTGATGTGTCACAAACAAATAGACCTTAGGAGGACAGACTTAGGAGAAAAGGTGAAGTTTGTGCAAACTACGTCATAATAAAAGGGTTAAAAAGAGAAAGAGACCTAAATCGATAATATTCAAAGAGACCAACACAAAGGATTGGACTTCTTCTTCCCTCAAGATGCAATCGTTATTAATAGGGTCCAGAGAGCACAAGGTCACCTTTGCCTGGAGTAGAAGGAAGGCCAAACCAACGGCACCACAATTCATTCATGATCAATCATTCGTAAAGACGCAAAACTATTTGTGTCTGCAATGATATAAAACTATGTTAATAAATAATTTATCCCCACTTTCATCACTTAGTTGCATTCACATTTATTTTATTTCTTTTATTTTATTTTGTGTGTTTGCATTAATCATATAGGAGCACGTTTATTTTATGTATTGCATTTTCATTTCTTTTATATTTTCTTTTTGTTATCAACAACCCTTTTGTTATCAACCAACGTGTGGGGATGGGATATATTTAATGCAAATAGAGAGCGAATAAGCACACCAACCCTGGAATGGAAACACGCCTAAAATCAAGAGATGATTTCTCTTCCCTTACTCTTATTCTTCATTTCACTCTTACATTGCTGATCGATTTTTGTCCTCAACTGTTTGATGATTGTATATATTTATGACATTGACGACAATGTCAAACTTAAGTGTGGGGATGGGATTATATGTTTGATTTCCATTTCATTTGAGGATTGGGGATGTGCATGCGCTTAAAGTGCAAAAAAATTTCAAAATTTTTCGCAAAATTCTTTAAATTTTTCATCAAAATTTTCTCACTTTCCTAGTGAAAAGATGTGTGTTCTGGTTGTATTTAACTGTTAGTGAGATTGATATGTAATTTATGGTTAAAATCGTTGAAAAGAGAACTTATATATAATGGCAAGTGTAGGTACATACTGCAATTGAGGACCTTGGACTTGGTCTTGCAAAGTTATGATGGGCTAGCTTGAGTGGTTGTGTGAGATAATTTTCGATTTTGGTAAGGGAGGTATAAAAGGGCAACACTTGTTAACATTTGGGGACTTAATTGCTTCTATTTGTATAATAGAATTGGAGAGTCTTGGCCTATGAAAATTTAAAAAAAGAAATAATCCTTGAAAGCTTTTGTGAGTGCTCATCAAATAAACGAATAAGCTTTGATGGTCGGGAGTTCATGCCAAAAATGAATAAGCTTCGATGGTCGGGAGTTCATGCCAAAAGCGTGTTACTTTTTCTATCGCTAAAATTCTTAAGAAAATAAAAGTTTCCAAATGACTGGGAGAGCGCGCCGAAAGTGGGTCGCTTTCACGTTCACTAGGAAACAATGTAAATAAAAATTAGAGCACAATTTAAGAAAAAGTATTGTCATGTTTGGAAAAATGATTGGGCCAAAATTAAATTTTTCTTTGTGTTAATATGTTGCAAGAGAGTAACTCTAATGCTAGTAATTGTTTTGACCTAGAGATACCGCAAAACTCAGGAATATGATCACCAACCATTTGAGTCCCTGAATAGCTTGCTTGGCTAAGTTTGGGTATCATTAACACTTGGTCGTTTTATGTGAAACCTCTCTAGTTGTCTTAGGGACCTTGAATATGATTGAGACTAAGAGTTGCATTTTGATTCAAACTTTTAACCCATATGTTCTACTTGTTTTACTCGAGACGAGCAAAAACTTAAGTATGGGGGAGTTTGATAGGACCAATTATGCGCACTTATTCCATTCATACTCTAATTTATCTTCATGTTGATTTAGTAGATAAAACTTTCAAATATGAGTTCATTGTATACACTTTGGTTTTATCTAGGTGCAATTGAAGAACATAGAGATTTGCTAAGGAAATGAGGAAGAAAATGGCACATCCAAGAGGACATAATGGAGTCATGAATTGTGGATGATAATTAACACATTTGAAGCAAAGATTTTAGGTCAGAACATGCATCACGTTCGTGACACTTTGTGTCACTCATGGTGATGCCAATGCTTGCAATTCGTGACTCTTAAAAATGAAGGAAACGAGGCTCAGAAGCATGTTCACATTCGTGACACTTGGTGTCACGAATTGAGGTCTTCAAATTGTGCATTCGTGACTCATTTTCAAGGGGAATTCAGTGAGAAGAATGGCCATCACATTCGTGACACTTTGTGTCACTAATCGTGATGAAAAAGTAGCATTTGTCACTACACTTTAAGGTGTGAAAATGTGGCCAAAAGCGGTGTCACGTTCGTGAAACTTTGTGTCACAACTTGGGGACTCAAAAAATCAATTCGTGAGACTTTAAAATGGTGGCCAGAAGTGGCATGACGTTCGAGACACTTGGTGTCACGTTCGTGACACCAAGTGTCACGAATTGTGGCTCAAAAGTAGCATTCCTGACACCTTGTTTTGAGGCAAAAAGTGGTCTGAAAGGGTGTCACTAACGTAACACCCTTGAGTAACGATTTGGGGATGGAAAGTTCCATTCGTGACTCACTTAAAATGGTCCAAAAAGTCCTTAAAAATAAGGGTTGAAGTGGGGGCATTCCGAACATTTCATAGGGGATGAATGGTGGCTTATAAATAGGGTTGTTAAGGTCATTTTAGGGGTCTTTGGACCACATTTTTCCTTAAGTAAAGGAGGCAAGAAGCAAGAGTTTTGTGTTCTTCTTTTCCTCTCTTTTATGATGTTTTCTTTGCTTTGTTTTTGCTTTTTCACCTAGCCATGTTAGGCTAGGGTTTTTGTTGAGTTTTCCTTGATGTAAATAGATGGCTTATGCTTGTTTTACTTAATGGATATCGTGAGGTTTTGTTTGTTGAATGGCCTCTCTTTGTGCTTAAATGATTGTCTTTTTTATTCTGCTTCATGAATGAATGATTGAATGGTCAATTGTGGTTGATTGCTTGAAGTGTACCTATTCCTTTGGCATAGAAAGAGCGAAGTAATTAACTAAACCTTGTAAATAATCCATAGTAGTGATAGGCTAGGATTATATCTCATTGTGCTTTGTTTAATCGACTGCTAATTCAGGACATTTGATTGCAATTGTTTTATTATTCATTGCTAGGAATCCTATTCCAGAGTTGCAAAAGCCTAGGTTTAGGAAGGCTAAATCAAATAGAGTTAGGTCTTGTTTGGATAGAAATATATTAAATGACCTTGATGTGTTCAATGAAATGCAAAGGTGACTATTGCCTTGCCTAATTTAGTGTATCACAAAAGTAGAACACTTGCTAGGTTTAAGGAAGCAATTTTGAGCATCTCAAAAGGGACTCTCTGTCCCAATTTCAAAAAAACTCGCTTTTGATTAAATATCGATTTTGGCAACCATTTTTTTCATTTTTAAAACAGAGAGTTATACAAGAGAGAAGAAAGGAGAAATATAGCTTTTCAAACACTTTAACAAAGACAAAAGTTGGCCATACAAAAAATAAGAATTGAAATGCGGAAGCAATGGAAAATGATTTACATGCAATGTTTGTAAATCTCATATATACTAAAATTGTATAGACATACAACATAAACAAAACCCAAAACTAGGATCTCGACCTTCTTCAATATCGCACCGCTTACCCTTGCCGAAAACGTAGTCCCGTCTCCATGTCACTCTAAACACATTTCACAAAACACACATGCACGTGAGTAACTAAATACCCAGTAAGTACACCTACGACTCTTACCAAGGTAGCTAATGCCTAAGTACTCGTTGGTAAGGTCTTTTAGGTGTTTTATTTGCTAGGGAAATCATCCTAGATCATTAGCTTACTTCAGATATGCATTAGTACGTTACTTCGTGTCAAAATAGCTTTTTGGGCACAATTAACGTATGTTTATCATACCCCTAACTTATGTTATTCACCATCCATATTCCCTATTTCCAGAATAAGAATAACGTATGTTACCATACAATGTAACGTACATTAACCCTCATTAACATACATTATTTGGCAAAATAATGTACGTTAATGATACAATTTCTCTTGGACCAAATTGATTATTTAGGTAATGTACGTTAATTCCCATTTTAACGTACGTTACTATGTCACAGAACACAATTGCACACATTTTAAGTTCAATCTCACACATACACACTTTCTGCAACTTTCAACATAGCAAACCAACCCATTTAAGCTCTCAATTAATTACATCTTACATCTTATAACCATAACATAACACATCTATCATTCGTTCATCATAAATCAACAAAACCAAGCACAAACAAGCCATACATGAGATTCATACAACCCTCATTTCTCACCTCATAACAAACATTTATCAAGTCTACATACATATACAGAAACAAATCATCACACTTATACATGATTCATATCATTTTCAACCACACTGTCATATTACTCATTATCATCATTAAAACACCAACCATAACATAACTCCATAAGCATAAATTCAAATAGGTGATACAAACATTCACAATAACAACACCACATAATCATTTCCCGTCATCTCCATATAACTCATATAAGATCAAATTATTCCATATAATTCATACAATAGCACATATTGATCAATTGCAAGCCATACTCATATCATAACCATAATTCGTACACATTCATTTCCATGCAACCAATATCATGTATGCATAATGAATGCGAATGCAATGCTAATGCATCTCCATACATATGCCCCGAGGTCTTTATTTATTTACCGTGCAAGTGAGAGAGTCCACTCTTATAAGTTGGCAATTTTTCTTAATTTTGAGCTTTTGCTCGATTTGGCAATACACCCTTAATGTGAGCTTTCACTTGACTAGCAATACCCCTTTAATGTGAGCTTTCGCTCGATTGGCAATACCCTTTAAATATGAGCTTTTGCTCGATTGGCAATAACCCTTTTTCTTTCATGAGGAAGAACAACTCGCCTTCCTCTCCAAAATCTCATAGTATGAACAGACAATGTACTCATGCAATGCCAAAACAATGACATTTATCATACATGAAATCCATGAATGCTTCACACACTCATAACCATACCACAAACACAAATCATACACCATACGCATTCATAAACATCCAAGCCATAATATCCCATCACATAGCACATTATAAAACTAACTTACCCTTAAGAAAATCTTACATCATTAACCAAATTATCAATAGATCATTCTCATAGAACCTTACCATCATCATTCATAATCAAAACCTGAAAAACAAAACTCATACTATTTCTAAGCAATCAACATAAAGCATTCAAGCAATTCAAGTCCTTTATTGACTCATTTTCTCTACCATCTTAACAATGAATCATTAATCAATATACTTAACCATAAATAGGCAAAACCTACAATGGTAAGCATCATTCGGTGCACTTACCTCGAACTTCTCAAATCAGTTCATCGTTCAATCCCCAATTTGAGTTTCGAATGTCGCCTCCTACACAAATTATGGCACATTTCACATCATATACAATATTCTATACTTATTTTCTCATTTATTCATCCAATTACTCAAAATCCCCACTTTTTTTCAAAACCCTAAGTTCCTTAATCTTTGTTAAAAACCCAACAAAACCCTACTAATTTTATCTCATTTCACACGAATTTCAGCCTTAGGTTAGAGAATCTTACCTTTCCTCTTCCTTGCCTTAAACCCTAGTTTGTAGGAATTCGGATAGCAGGATCGACGTGTTGTTTCACTACTGAAATCTACTAGATTGTTGGAAGATTTAGTGTTTAGGGAGCCTTGGGATGGTGTTTTAGGGTTGGGAAAATGTTTTGGAGGGTTTTGGTATGTTTTGACCCGAATGAGGGTGTTTTAAGCCTTTTTAAAGACGCTTCCAG
>CANYCX012367904.1:0-10247 GCA_948193385.1 Breynia disticha f. nivosa | reverse complement strand
GAGAAACTTTGAGAGATTATGTTAGCATTATTGTATTTGTAATTTTTACTGGGATTGTTATTGTTTGTGGGTTTATAATCCTGTATAGATTATAGGTTGGGTAGAACCATTGATTGGGTTCTATTGTGAAATTTCTTACTTGTTCTTGAAAGTGATTGTAAGAAAGAAAGAGTAATAAAGTGTGGGTTGAAAATCCTTAGTTGAGAAACTAAATTAGTGGATGTAGGCTAGTTAGAGCTGAATCACTACAAATCTCTTTGTTCTATTGTGTTGCTTGCATTATTTCTAGATACTCAACAAAATTTTGCAAATGTTTGAAAAATCCATACGCACTATTCAACCATCCTTCTAGTGTGTTTATCGTAATTCTACTAGGGGAGAGAGAAAGAGAGAGAGTGTGTGTGTGTTCTTGGTCATGTTTCTTTGAGCAATAAACCCTATTTTGTGTATTCAATGTAACCCTAATTTGACATTAGAGTGATCTATTTATAGACCATAATTTAAGTCTAACTAGGTTAGGGATTTAGGGTAGTTATATGAGACTTGTATTCTTTAGTTTTACTCGAAGTAATATACCAAGGAAAACCTCATTCAACTAAAAGACCAATTAAAATTGATCTCTTACTATTAAGGAGTAGGGTGGATGACAATGTGTGAGAGAATAAGAGAATTTCCTTTAATTTTGGATAAGTTTAATTAGTTTTTCCTAACCAAGGACACTAAACTAATTATTACTTTTTAAAATATGAATAACATTTGAATTTGACTTTTTGTCTTTTCTTTTACCACGAAGATACAATGAAAACACCAAAATTTAAAAACTTTCTTGTTCATTTACATTCCGTTAATATTTCATTTACTTTTTAACTATTTTCTAAATCATTTATAAACTTTTTTCTTTCAATAAGGTTGTAACACAGTTTAAACACGACATGTGTTAATGTAACACTTCCTATAGACATGGCCCCATGTTAGATTAACATAACCTCTGTGGCACTTCACATGGATCCTGTGTTGATGGAACATTCATGTCCAAAAAATTTTACACATAAATTTTGAGAACGTGGTCCATTCCATGCCCTGTATTAATGACCATGCTCTGTCTGTGGCACTTTACATGACCCGTGTTGGACAAGCAGACTATGAAAATTCTCTAAAGATTGTTAACAAAGCTTGGAACACAGACTATGTTGAGTACTCAATCAATATATTAAATATCGACTTTTATAATATGCAAATCATCACCAATTTCAATAATCAACATCCTAACTGTCAACTAGTTATCAACATTTTACTGCCTAAAATATTTTATATTATCAACACTCAATCCATTATTAATTTTATTGAATTAATAGAAAACTAAAAAAAAGTTATCATATAAACCTAAAAAAGTCATGCATATAATGAAAATGTCAGCTATGTCATTTAATTAAACAAACTTGTTACATAAGTATTATTCACAATTTTTACATTATGCACACTAAACTCTATATTCATGTCTATGTATATGAAGAGAGAGATTTCCAAAGTTGACAACTATCCAACCTAAATATATACACTTTAGCCTTTCTAATCTAGTTGTTCTGAACCTGAAACAAAATGAGCATTTTTATGAGTCGCAAAACTCAGTGAGTAATCAGTATACATAATATGATTAATAACTCATATATCAACATATACATTTAAATATTTAAACTTATGAAAATATATACCATATTCATATAACATTTGTTTTTGTGTGCATTCATTTTTCGTATTGGCGTTCATCTGTCATTTTCACACTTCTCCACACATCTCATTCCCAACACATCTATGATTGTCCTCCATTTAATAATCACATATAACATTTGTAACATTTGTATGTATCAAATATATTTATAATAATATTGATTGATTTTTTATCAATCAAAATATATCATATTTAATCACATATGACGATCAATATGATTATATCAGTGTGAGTTATATTACTCACCTATTTAGTTAAAATACTCAGAGTTACCTGGACTTCAATCCCAGTAATGTTGTTTAGATAATTGTCCTATATATCAAAAAATAGTCTTTATAACACACTACATTTCTCAATATGATTAAAAAAATGTGTATATGCATAAATATGCAATTCTTTCTCCTATTCAATTGATCATTTCTTCCTTAAATACTCCATATAATCTTATAAAATTCATAATTTAGAATCTGAAAATTTTAGAGCTTTTACGTACCTTAATGAGGCTTTATTTTCTCTTACTTTTAGCCACCAACTTCCTCTTTCTTTTGTTACTTTGATATCAAAATGATAGGTTTCTAAGCATTGTTGGTTTTTTAAGAGATTTCCTCTGTATTTAGAAGTTGTTATATTGAGGTTTATGTGTTTTTTCCACATCCTTCTCAGTTTATCTCTAATTTGTACACATTTTACAACACTATACGGTCGTATTGTATGATAACAAGGCCCATGTTGGCTACATAGCCACCGTGGAAAACACCACGCTCATTGAATCCAACATGCCCATTATGACAGTTTCAACACCCAACATGTTGTCTACACTTAGTGCCTTTTTCACTTTTAATATTCTCCTCTTTCTGTCCTATCATTTCTACCACTATTTTGTATGATCATACACATGTATTCATAATACTTATGCAATATTAATGGTATATGGTAAGTTTCTATTTGATTTAATTTTGGTTTCTGTGTCTATTTTTATTAATTCTATGCTATTAGGATTGGGGTGTGATAGACAACCTCCTTATTTTCTGTTTCCTTATCTTAATTTAAGACATGACATTATCCATACCTAATTTAATTAATTCAATAATAATTTATTGTTTTAAAATTTTATAATTAATTTTTCCATGCATTTAACCTATAATTAAATCATAGAATAATTGTTTAACTAATTTTGGTCAAAAATAGAATACTCCCACAATTATTTAGCCTTTTAGTAAAATATTTTTGCTCAAAATTTTTCACTTTCTGAAAATACTTTCCATTTCAAAAATTCTCTAATTTTTGTTAACTAATTTTGGATGTGATTTTGTTGGCCCATTTGTCCTCGATATTAACTTAGAAAGTCAAATTATTATTATTTACATTTAAAAGGCTAAATAAAAACCCGAGAAAATAGAATTCAACGGCTGTAAAATTTTATGTGTTGTAGTCTTATATAATCCTTTGTACTTTGATATCATGACAGTACAAGACATGAGTCAAGTCATCCGTATTCTATATTGTCACTTTCTTGGTATTATTTATGATATTGAAATAAATAGATTTATGACTTACAATATCAATCAATCTGGGTTTGGTCAAACACTACTTAGCTCACATATCAAGTGGCCAGTAATATTATATCCCCTTTGAAAGTGACAATCCATTTGCTTCTTTATGGTCGAACAATATGAACTGTGATATGCTTAATCATATCTGTATTTACAACCTAGTTTCAACTCATGTTAGACATATGTCAAAGCATATCAAAATCCACCTAAGTCATATAATGACTTTTGGTCTTAGGATTCTAATATAAACCCCACAATGAAAATGTTTATGACTTTGTTAACCTTGTAAAATTTTCATTTGAGTGGATAAATCCAATACATCCTTTTTATAATGTATATATATTTTCTATTCCTTATGATTTGTGAAACACAATCATCTAATAGAAACACATGCTAGTTCTATTTAATTGCAATTTTTATTGCTAATGATTAACTAGGGATATTTAGATGTCATCCTTTGATGTTCAAATAAATCATTATCAAGTGTCTCACATTTACAATTAAATGAGACTAACCTCTTAGATCATTTCATCTATCCTATATACATAAGAATTTAAATGGATAGAATGTGTTGGCTTATCTTTATCATTATCTTATAATGATAGTAAGTTTATGTGAGACAAATGTATTAGACTTAAGGCTTACACTAATAATCTTCCACTAGCCTGAAGTTCAATCAAGAATTACCCTAAACCAACTGTCTTAACATACTTTTTATGTTAAAGACTTGTTAAATTCTTAGTTAACAATTGATCACATTGTCTTCACTTGTCTCTTTTTTATCTTTGGATATCACCTCTCTTGATAATCTTTCCAATCATGTGATATCTTCTGAGTGAGTATTTAGTGTGACCAAAATGCCTAGCTTGTGCATTAAACTATTTTTGTCACAGAAGAACTCTATAATGTTTGGGTAGTTTAGGAAAGTTCCTACAATAGTTATGAACTTCTTTCATTAAATCACCCTTTATATCCACTCCTGTTATAGTGTACTCGAGTTGTGTAGAATTTGACCTAATATTATTGTTTGGAATTATTCTTAAATATTTTAATGTATTTCTCTTGTAATCAATATCTATTTTCAAGTGGTCAAGAAATATCCATATCCTTATGGATAGCTTTGCTTCTCAATTAGTCATTAAGAAGAGATTTTTCAATCTTTCTAAGTGTATGTATAAAATTCATTATAAATACATATTATAGCCTTCATTATAGATACTATAAATATATGAGACCCTATTTATGATCTCTCTATCTTTCTTTATAGATGAAAAGTTGCTATTACTTAGGATAAGTCCTCTAGATAAGAGCACGTTCTCTTTCTTTGAGTTTTAGAACTTGGCTATTATAATTTACATGATTTAGTTCCGAGAACCAATGATATACTTTTATAGATCTTGATGCTCTGTATCAGTTTGGTCTTTAATAAGTCATTTATTGTGAAACACTTTCAACCATTGTTTGACTTTTCAATGTTAAAACCTTGTTTCCAATAATTAGGATGTTCTTATATCCCACTAAACTTATGTATACGCAAGGCTCTTCAAAACTTTTGTGTAGTACAGAATACTCCCACAAAACTTGCAAATTCTTCTCTTACCTTTAGAATTTCCTATAAACTAGGAAATTATGGCACTTCAACTTTCTTTAAGTTCTATTTTACTCCCACTATTCTTCTTGATAAACTGGTATTTCTCTTAGAAAATAGTTTATTTGAGCAACTTATATTTAAGTTCTTAATTAGGCAGTATTATGGTATTCCATTCTCTCTTAGGAATAACTAATAAGCACTTATGTTCTTTGGCACTTATCTTGTCCACACTTAATCTCTTTAACGTGTAACTTCCAATCGCAAACCTTAAGAAAAGACGCTTGAGTTTATGGTTTAACCATATTTCTCATAGTGTACTTTTTCTTGGCTTTTATTGATGTTACATTTAGTAAGGGCATAATAATGTTAATGATGACTTAGGATAAAGTTTTGGAAGAGTTGCATGACTTTCTCATGTTGAAACAAGTTCAACTTATCCCTTTTAGACATACCAATCTTTAGAGGTATTCTTGGAGAAGTGAGTTTGTGAAACTTATTTCACATTCTCCAAGATAGTCATCTTGAATTATGTATTTACCATCTTGATCCAATCGAATAACTTTAATTCTTTGGCCAATTTTTTCTATTTTATTATAAACTTCTTAACTTTTCAAAAGTTTTGGACTTATACTTCTTTAGATACACATAGTCACTAAGACTATTATTATAATTGAAGTTTATGAAGTACTTGATCCTTTATTTAGCATATGTGTTATATGGCCTCCATACATCTCTTTGTATTAGGTCCATTATACACATATTTTTCACTAGAAAGAACTTTATCATTTTACCTAGTAAATAAGTCCAAAATTAACATAAGACACTAAGTCTAATGAATGAAATAATTCATTTTATTGAAGTTTTTCAATGTGCATCCCATGAACCTGGTCACAAATGATAATGCTAAACTTAGGCAACCATTTGGTATTTTGTCATAGATTAGTCATTTTTCAAGTTTGAAATATAAAGAACATATATAACAATCACTTTGCTAAAGTTTAAAATCTAAAGCACATATATAACAATCACTTTGCTAAAATAGTCTTTATAAATGGAAATAACATTACTGAAAATGTAATAAACCATAGCAAATCAAAGTAAGAAAAATCTAAATAATGTTTCTATGTTAGGATAGAACATTTTCTTCTAAACTAATCATTGGATGATGTCAACTCGTAGTTTCGTTCTCTAATGCAACCACTCGAGTCCTCAACCCTTTAGTCGACTTCACTTTGAAGCTTGAGCTATCTCATTTCTTGGTTCTTATACATTCAAACACAATGTGCAAACCACATTCATAAAATAAATTAGAAATAAAGAGACTAACTTTTAAACAAAGATGCCCGAAGATGAGGTCGTACCTCCAATTCTCATGATCTCTTCAAAGTAGTAAGTGTAATGCCTCCTTTAATGCCCAATCTTATTGTAATGGTAGCACACACTCTCGTTATCATCATTAGTCATGGCTTAGATGTGTTCTCCTTTTGCTCTTTAGGAGACTCAGTCTTGCTCCCACTAGGCTTAAAAAACTATCAGTGAAGGATCCCATAATAAGATCAATTGTGAGTTTATTACTCATATGTAGTTCAAGCCTCTTCTGGGTATTCAAATACCCTTTCATCTTAAGTACGTGGATTCCCATAGGTGTACCATGATCCATCTTACAACTAATAAAAGCCTTTCTTATGTAAAACCTCTCTTAATGAGACAATGTTTGGATATATTCTTAAGATCGACAAATATTTGATATGCCCCTATATCAATGAATTGCTTTTGCAGCTTAGAGTTTATGGTTGCAAGCACCAAATAAGTCACATAATTAAAGTCACTCTTTTATTTCTCATACGCATCTCTAGCCTCTTGGGATGCATTCCTTGAAGGTGTTGAAGGTAGTACTCGAGCAAAAAACTCAATTTTTTTGTCTTCTTTGAGAATGATTCTCAAATTTTGAGACCAATCTACGAAATTTATCCTATTGATCTTCTCCTTCTCAAGGGTTGATTGCAAGGAAAATACATTATGTGTAGTCATTTTCCACAACAAATTAATCAATAAAAAAAGTAATCAATAAATAAAGTTGGATGAGGTCTTTAACTTTTTTGAATCAATATCATCTTTAAGTTCGATAATCAAATGAACATCCCATAATTGCTTTGTGTTATTGTCTATTACTTTTCATAATAACCTTATAGTCAAGCTTTGCCTTGTACACCTAAAAGGTTAAGTTACTTAGGTAAGAACTTGCTTTCATTTAAATCATGTACCAAATATTACTCTTGGATAGAATGTGATTAAAATATTATGTAGGTTTACCATCCCATTTTTAATGCCTAAAGTGGTGAATAAAATGACTCACGTTTTATTATGTCCAACCTAAACTTGTGTGTGTCAAATATAATCTTTGTTTTACCTGAGTTAACATGTGGAAAATTCTTACTTCGACCTTTGCTCAGAAAGATAATCTAATGCATACCAACATCCACGACATGTATGTTCTTGGATGATTGATGCCTGGATAAGTTGCCAAAATAGGGAGGGAATTTCAACAATTGATATTTGTTTCGAAATAAACCATTTTTTATTGGCTTTTAAAGCATGCAAACATTGACATTCATAATAATTAATACTGCATAATGCAAACATTTCAAATCATGGGCTATAACCTATCTTAGATAAACCTATAACTAGTCTTCAAGGCTCCTTCTTCAAGGTATGCACATGTCTATTAAGGGTGGTATCACCACTTGGACTCCATCTTCAGTATTCATTACAAAGTTAAATAATAAATCTATACTATTACAACTTTGAGGCAAACAGATCTATTGAAAAACCAAACTAAAGCCCATGAAATGCTCCATGCATATACATGAAAATCATAGCACAATATACAAGAACATATAATCCAATTTTAAGTTTGTGTCATATTCAATAAGTGAAATTGTGTAGCTAGGTCACAAAAACTCATGTATGTTTTGAAAGCATTCTTTAAAGAATAGTACTATTTTATAACTTGCATTAGACTTATAATGAGGAACACATTTTCTTTACCATAACCTCAACCATAATCCTTCTCCTTCCATAGTTGATTTGGTTCATAAAACTCATATTAAGCAAAAATAAATCAACAACAAAACAACATTGTTTTTAAATTATCATTACATTTTTTTTTCTATTGGTTCTATAAAAAAAGCCAACTTCAATTTAACCATAAAAATAAATAGAACAATTAATGAGTATAAAAATTAACCATATATGTTAATTGGAATAAAAGTTGATTATAATGATATAAACAACCTTATATCAGTGACATACATATATAAACACAATATATATCTAAGAAGAATTAACCTCTAGAAGGGAGTTTGAATAGAGGTTAATGGAATGTCAAATTTTTCACAAAATTAAAGAAGAATAACAATATAAGATTTAGAGTGGTTCAGTGAACAATAGCTACTCCACTACCTATGCTCTCACTTAGGATTTTTACAACTATCCACTATTTTCACTTTGAAGGGAAGTGAGAACTTTCTTACACATTTGAATTATGGCTCAAGCAACCTTACAATTGATTTAAAATATGACTCAAATCCTACCAAAATAACTTTGCTAACTCAACCTAAAAATAAAGTCTCACTCTTTGTAACATTCTGGGAAATTTTAGTCGTAAATTACGATTAATAAGTGTTTAAATATCAACATATAAAGGAGGTCGATATAAGGTTGACACGAAATGATCGAAGAAAATCGAAGAAATCTAAAAATTGGAAAGTAAGCGCAGTGGAAATAGAAGTACACGTGGTCATTACCACCACGCGTAGTTCACATCCACCATGCGTGGCGTGCTGTTTTGGTGAAAAAAAATATAAGTTTACGAAATATCGAGAAAGTAGGCTCACTCCTCATTCACCTATTTTCATTTCAGAGCCAGAGGAAAGCAGGGGAAAGTGAATTTAAGCAAGAGAAGTGATTTTTGTTGATTTTCTTTTGAAATCAATTATCCTAAGTTGAAGGTATGATGGTTAAGGTTTACTTAAGGTTGATATTAGGTTGTTTGCTGAGTTGTATGGTAGATTTATGATGAATTCTTTGCTGGAAAATGATGATTATGAACTGAGATTGATGGTTTTCATATGAGGAAATTGTTAGGATAGATTTGGAGGAAGAAAGGTTGATGGAAGAGAGGAAGAACTTAGGGTTTGTTTAATGTTGACAAATGGTTGATGTTGGAATTAGAATGGTGCTGAATTCCTATGTTTAAATGGATTTTGATACTGAAATGATGTGTTAATGAATGGTTAAAACTTGAAAGACATTAGGTAAATGGTTTTAATAATGTAATCTTGTGTAGGATGGATTTTGGTTTGGTTAATGCTTAAGGAAAGAATGATAAATGGTTGATTTAGAGTTGACAATGCTTGTATGGATTCTTGAATGAATGTTTAGTAATTCCTTGTATGTTACAAATGACATACAGGAGGATCTTGATGGTTTTGGAGGGAGTTTTGAGTTGTGTTGTTTGTTGATATTTTCTTTGTTTAGAGGTAAGTGTTCTTACGCTTACATCATGATTCGTATTATCATTTAGGCGTCTTTCTATTAAATTAGAAATGGCCTATAATGAAATGTTGAGTTGTTAGATGAATCATAGTGAATGTGATTAATATGAAATGGAATTGAATGAATTGAGAAATGTATGTCTTAATTGACATATAGTTGATTAATACTTTGTTTGTTTGATTATAAGCTTTGAAAAGCTTATTATGTACGATACGTATTCTGAATGATATGTTCTTTGGAACATTATTACGATGTGAATATATGATTATTTGGCATTTTGTTGTACTTGCCTTGTTGTTCATTTTTTATGAACTATATTTGATTGAGTTTGGTATGCTCCGACTGATATAGTGACGTTTGGTTGATATATGCTTGATTAACATGCTCCAGAGATTTTATTTGATAATCACATGTGATTAGGATTATGAGATTGTGATATCTGATTACTGATTGAGCATATTGAGCATACATGAGATGTGATATGAGATATGAATGTATTGATCATTCATTGTGTTGCATTATTGTATGACACTGAGATATGAGATATAGGTTGGGCCTGATGATTCCAGGCGAGAGCTCGATGCCTATCTGGGACTAATGATTTTGAGAGAGATCTCGATGCTGTACTGGGTACGATGCTGGTCTGAGACCAAGGGAAAAATGATATGAAAAGAAAAGAAAAGAAAAAGAACGAGAAAAGAAAAGAAAGACCCTGGGGCAGACATTTGCATGTGATTACACTGCATTCATGTGCACTTGAGTCGCATTCATACATAACATGCTTAATTTCATGTTTTTTATTTATGAATACTGATAC